>JAMZEH010000049.1:1667500-1745000 GCA_024699665.1 Ostrea denselamellosa | reverse complement strand
AGAGAGAGAGAGAGAGAGAGAGAGAGAGAGAGAGAGTGTGTGTGTGTTCTTTGGTGCTAGTCCTATACATGTACATGCATTAAGAATATAAAGCCAAAAGATACAAACACTTAAAACATCTGTCTGATACTAGATAGTGATTTGCTTAAACAATTCTATTTTCATATAAAACCTATGTTAAATTAAAATTTATCTTTATACTATCAAATATCTATATGTAATGAAACAAGTTAAACATATATCAATTTTGTAAAAAGGAGACCACGGTACTGGAATAGCACTAAATTACAAAGTCATTAATATCTACTCGCATTAAACAAAGCAGCATTTCACCACATCAAAGACGCCTATAGTTATCTTACCCTCACCCTGTACAATCTATCGTAGGAGACGACAATGTATTCCAATGGACTGTTGATTCTGATGACAGTATGTACCTTGACTGTGATACAAAAACGATGTTTTGTCTTGTCGACAACAATGTGTGCCAACGGACGACAACATGAAATATGTACTGCGAGGGTACATGCATACAGACGAAGAAGGCGATATTTGCCAGCTTACAAAAATAAATCATCGTTTTCTTTCCTTTTCCTTTCAAATATATGAATAAACTTTCACTCAGTAACTGTTTTAATAATCTAATTTACATGCGTAAATCGATATTCAAAACAGCATTTAGAAAATAAATACGAAAATAAATATAAAAACTTTCAAAGAGAAAGATTTCGCTGACCAATATTTATATATTTTCTCGTAATTTCAAGATAAATATCTCGTAATAACGAGTTGTTTTCTCGTAATTTCGAGAAAATTATCTCGTAATTACGAGATCTTTTCTCATAACGAAACAATGGAATGTGATTTTTTTTTTTACGTGATACTAATAGGCTTTCGTGCATTAGTGAATCATTTCTATCACAGACTGTAGTAGATGCTCACTCACTTGGTGTCAATTCCACTTTCATTGTAGCGTTGTCTCCCTTCTTTACTTGACATGGCTCTGAAGGACACGGAGTGATTTCAACCTGGTTTACTGTCCCGGTAACAGATCCTAGGAATTTCAATATATATATATATATATATATATATATATATATATATATATATATAATTATGATGTTCAAGTGAAATACAGTTTTTACATACTTACAATGATATCTTTTAAAATAAATATCAAGATTATTCGCGTCATTACGAAAGATTCATTTTAAGATCAATTTGTAATTACGGCCACCAGAGAAAAAATCTGCTTGAAATGTATGTAGATCTTAAATAAAGCATCAAATCATTATTGTCCATATGAAAGACGTATCAACACTAGTTCACAATTCCTAAATATAAAGTTGTAATTTACCACAGTCTTTGAAATTGATAACGTCAGCTGCAGCACAGCACAGTAGGACGACTAAAACGATCGCTCTGGTCATTGTGTAAGATTTCGTGGAATACAAACGTACAAATCTGTATAACTACAATGATAAATGGACTGCTTTTATATACCTCACATCTGAACCTCCATCAGGATCGTTCGAGTTCTTCTCATTGTCGTACGAGGATACGGTGACCCTATGGAAGGTATCACGCCGTCCTTCATAAGTCAATGTTCAAATAAAATCACCAGTACAATCCATAGCATATCAACGCAACCAATTTTTCTTGTTATCATGGTTATACAAATCTCTCTCTCTCTCTCTCTCTCTCTCTCTCTCTCTCTCTCTCTCTCTCTCTCAGAAATAAGTATGTTTCGACGAGCGTTATGACATAAACTACCAAAGAAACTTTCTAACAACACTATATATACCGAAATTTCTAAACAAGTATTTTAATAAAGCATAAAGAGATAAATGCTTTGGCAAACGTGCACACGTCTCTACTCTTCCGAGTGAACTCGAGTCCATTATGTCCCGTGGGGATCCGGGTTGTTAGAATAGATTCTCAGTAACCCTTGCTTGTCGTACGAGGCGACTAAATATTGCGGTCCTTCGGATGAGACCGCAAAAATCGAGGCCCCGTCTGACAGAAAGTGTGGCACGTTAGAAATCCCTCCCTGCTCAAAGGCCATAAGCGCCGAGCATAGGCCTAAATTTTGCAGCCCTTCACTGGTAATGGTGACGTCTCCATATGAGTGAAAAATTCTCGAGCGGGTCGTTAAACAATATATAATCAATCAATCAAGTCCATTATCGTGAAAATGTAACCGAGAGGATATGCTCTAATTAACACAAAAATTTACAAGTAATTTAGGGTTTCATTAGCTTTAGTTTATCCATTTCCCCTGATCTTAATACTTTTGCTGCTCTTAAGGTGTCGTGTCTAGTGCAATATCTTCCCCTGCTTTTGTCTTTTGTTTCAGGTAACTTCTTTATCCTAAAGAAAGGGTGGAATGCCATTTTTTTTATTTTGTTTTTTATTTCAAGCTTTATAAATCCTGTTCCTGTTTCTTGTGTCTGTTTCATTTCATAGACTCGATATTTACGGGTTACGGGTGTAGAGTGTTTTTCTGGTATCTGTTGAGAGAGCGCGAATATTGTTTTGCTAAGACCAGGTACACGGTTTAAGTGTGTACATTATCCAAATGAATGATAACTTTGGATGGCTTTTATCACACAGATCATTATGTTGATTTGTTTATGGTGTATACTTTTAGCGTACGAGGGACAGCGTGTTACCTCTAGTGGACTATTCAATATCATCGTGTATTATTATCAATATAGATAGCAACTGAACGATCCTGAGTGATGGGGCTCAAATATATACAGAGTTGTAACACTCGTTTTAAGATTTTTAGGTGAGAAATTAAGGAAGCATCCGGAAAAACTTGGAATCTTTAATTAGAACATTATGGAAACGCTATATAAATCACTGCTATACTATATGTCACAAACGTGAAGATCAGCTGGTAAAACTTTTCAATTTTCTTAACACTCTGAGCCTTACACTAAAATTTACAATGGAATTGGATAGAAATAAATTAAATTAAGTTGCATGGTAATGAAGAAAGAACGCAGCCTTATAACCGATGTTTTCTACAAAATAACGGATACCAAACAATACCTTTTTTTTCATTCGTGCCACCCTAAACATTCCATGTTTGACGTCCTTGCGCATTTAATATCGGACACAGAATTTAAATTCTGGACAGTAGTCTCGCGGAATTAAAAAAGATTACTCTTAAAAAGGCGCAAGCCAAGGGGATTACAGTCAGAATTAACAAAGCGAAATCATATAAAGAAAGGACTTCCTTAGCTTACGGTGAAAAATAAACCCAACATATAAAACTAAAAGTCCGAAAGTGTTTCAAATAATCAAAACTAACCTTCCTATCTTAGAAGCCGACTCAGACATGAAAAAGTTTTAGAAAAAATACTTGGGGCATGGATGATCACCCCCCCCTACCCCCACTCCACCCTTTCCCTATCCTTATAACCTTTTATTATTTTTTTTTATCTGGGATAACCACACTTTTTTTCTACTTATGTTTTGTAAACATGCATTAAAGATTATTCAAAACGTTATTTTTCCTCTCTGTCGCGGATTAATACGAATTACGTTATCATTAAGGAGACTACTTATTGCGTAAACTGCACCAAGTTAGATTATATCGTATAACATAGGTCAAAATTAGCTTTATTCCTTAACTAAGCAATATTCGTATACTATTGAGATTTGAAGAAACAAGTTAAGGAATGAAAGTCATTTTTGATTATTTTATACGATTCAAGCTGGGGCAGTTGACGCATTATAAATCGCGAAGCATGAATGTCCCAACCTACTTTATATTGTATAACATGAGTAAAAATACTTTCATTCATTATAATTAGTTTAATAATAGATTGACTGATTGATTGTTTGTTTGTTTGTTTGACGTCCCGTCGAGAATTTTTCACTCATATTGAGACGTCACCAGCTGAAGGTAAAGTACCACAAATTTAGACCTATGCTTAGTGCTCAGGGTCATAGCAGTAAGAGTTCTTTAACGTGCTAACGCCTGTCATAACATGGGGCCTCCGTTTTCAAGGTCATATCCGAAAGACCCATAATTCTCACCTCTAAATGCCGAGCGTTTGGCGAAGGAGCAATCAATACTTATGTTTACGTCTTAGGTTTGAAGCGGCCATGGCACGGTTACGAAGCGAATGCTCTAACCACTGAGCTACCTCGACCGGTTTAATGATCGAGTTTGATATTATTTAATTAATAATTCTAACGAAAATATGAATTTCATGTGAAGAGGACCAATACAGAACAAAATGGAAACAACAAAATGGAAACAGAACAGCCAAACTAGTCCTACATATGTAGCCCTAATGATCGCAGCTCAGGATCGACTTTGAAGTTATCCCGACAGAAAATTTAGATTAAACACATCGTGTACCATAAAATGCAATATAATTTGCGATTCAAACATTTTTTATTTTATAAAAGTTTTGAACTATATTGTAACTTACTGTAGCTTGCAGAATCATCGCCAATTAAATCCGTTTACATATATAAGCAAGCCATATGTCAATCTATGTGACGTGACGTCGGCTTGTGCAATTTGCAAGACATGACGTATTCTTATGTTTTGATAGGGGCGAATCAAGCAATACCCCCCCCCCCCCCCCCCCCTCGTAAAAACATATTTTATAATGAAACAGCAAAATTTGCAAATACTTGATATACCATTATTTTGAATATGGTATCGTTGTATCAGAGTTTGTATGAAATTCGAATTTTGACCGTTAGTGTTTTGTGTAACGTTACTTGTAAGAAGTCATGTCTGACGTCATTAAAAAATTAAAGCATTTTATTGTGCACGTTTAATCCCGTTGATTTTCAATTTCATAGAAGCCTAAAAACTTAACAGTGCTACAATGCAAAAGTTGTGCCGTCTTGGTAGTCAGTGGGGTATGTCCCCGTATCAAGTTACATTTTACAATATAAACTTCTTTTTTTTCAGTGTGCTTATTCACTTAGATTGCGTATATATATATATATATATATAAGAAATAATGACCAAGGATGAGAAATGTTTTGATGATAAGGAATACGACGTACAGTTCGTTGAGGAGACATCTAGCAGCTGAACGTTACGTCAAGACAACTATAGTTTATTGATGAGATACAGTTCACTAAGTGGATATTTAATGCAATATTAAGATTATAAATTGCCCAAAAAAAAAATTGATTAACTACGAACAATACCATATTGTATTCATTTGTCTTCTTATTTAAAGGCATGTTCCAATAAGTCACAATGTTTCTGTTACCGTTTTAATGAACATGTCAAGATAACAAACAGTGATCAATCCCATAAATCCTAAAAAGAATAAAAATTAAGAGGAGAGCAAACACGGACCTCTGGACATACACTGGTGGAGTCAGGTGCCGTGAGCGCTATATTTTAATAAGAGACACAAAATTAAGAGTACTATTGAACATACAAGGGTCCCTGGATATACCAGAGGTGGATCAGGTGTGTAGGAGGAGTAAGCATCCCCTGTCGACCAGTCACACCGCCGTGAGTCCTATATCTTGATCAGGTAAACGAAGTAATTCTTACTCAAAATCTCAAAATCAGTATATAAAGAACTGTCTGCAAGTTTTATTGTATCAATACCAATATCAAAACCCGAATATAACTTAATACAATGTTTCAAACCTGGATTTGTTTTATACACGAATAAAACAACAACGGAGTATGACCAGTCTCGAAGCTTGTGGATAAAATCGTTAGTTAAAATGACCTTGCCACAATAAAGGAAAACTTTGTCGTTTGACACAAATTACGAATCAGTAACTGGAATAGCTCGAAATCTGAAATAGCAAAGGATTTTGGGATTAATCCTAGTATTTCAGCCATTACTCTCAAACAGCATGCCACGATCGTCAAGCTGTCGGGTCAGGTGATCCCCCCCCCCCCAAAAAAAAAACCCCAGAAACGTATGAGATCCAGAAACTATTCAGACATAGAAGTCCTTCTTTTCCAGTGGTTTAGGCATGTACAATATTTATCCGAATTCCATAATATCTTCCATAATACATGTATCTTAAATCATTTCAATAGCATCCTACCTATAAGTATGGGCAAATTCGGTAAACATACATGGATGTTTGGTGTAAAGTGAGGCGAAGGTGGGACCCCCTGGCATATTTCGACTATGAAACAAACTTTATCCTGAATTTCGTATAATGTAAAATCAGATTCATGGTATGCAATGTGCATAATTTTGTATAGATCGTAAAATATGTTTTACAGGTATGTAATGACGCTTCTCAAAGGCCTGTCGATAACGAATTTATTGGTTTCCTTGCATTACCTGTGTAATTAACAACATCCTACCTGGAATCTGCTAATAATCAACTAAAATAAGCGAACGCAGATGAGAAATAATTTATTCTTTCAGTATGTACAATGTAATGTGAATTTTAGAAGCAAACCCGAACCTTCAGTCCCTAACTCTCAAACTAGCGGGACAACATAATGGTTCATCAGCAGTCTACAATATGAACAGTTCATTGCGACAAACCTCTAATCAACGATCTGGATGGGCCAAACAAAACACGCGAGGTCTTTGTCACTGTCGTCTCGGATTTCAAGTTTGGCTATGAGCGAAACCTGTCAAAAGAAATTGAACTAAAGTTAACGACCACTGAAAATTGTGAATACTATGCACTACCTGTTTGTTTTGTTTTTTTGTTGTTTTTTTGTTTTGTTTTTGTTTTTTTGTTTGTTTGTTTGTTTGGTTTTTTTAATAATTTTTTTTTTTTTGCTTTTAGTATTTAATATACAGTTTAAATGTACGCAAGTGTATTCCATTTGTATACATTTAAATATATACTATACCAAAACAAGAGGCCCATGGGTCACATCGCTCACTTGAGTCACCTTGACCCTGCCGTTGTTCAGCTGTTGTGATTTTCAAAAGATTTTTATTATCGATTTAATTTTATTCCCATGAAAACATTTGACCCATACCGTGGCCCAAAAGGACCATAGCATAACTAAAAATGTTACAATACAGAGATGATCACACCAATATGACTAACATGATCTTGCTGATTTGGATATGACCAAGGTCACAAGGTCATAGATCATGATATGATATGAAAGATCTTGCCAAAAGAAATATATATATAAATATAAAAAATATAAAAGTTCTACCATCAATAGTTGAGATACTGAATAAGTCAGATTTTCATAAAACGTAGGACGAACTTCCAAGTCAAGGTCACAAGATCAAATTCTAAAGTATATCAAGGCCTTGCCGTAAAGTATTTCTATACAAAATATAAACGCTTTACCCTGTATAGTTGAGGAGATATTGATTAGGTCAGTTTTTCAGAAAGTAGATCAAGGTCATAAGATCAAATACATTTGTATCACAAGGTCTTGTCAAAAGAGATGTGTATGCAAAATATGAAAGCCCTACCTTGAATAGCTCTGAAGATATTTAACAGGTTATGTTTTCTTAAAAGTCGATCGAATTTCAAGGTCACAAAGTCAAATGTCATAGCTTGAAACAAAAGGTCTTGCCATAAGATAACTATAAAGAAAATATGAAAGATCTAACTTATATATTTCGGGAGATATTAGATAGGTCAGATATTTAAAAAGTAGGTCCAACTCCTAGGTCAAGGTCACAAGGTCAACTTTACGAAATAGTAAGGTTCTGCCATAAATAATTTACATACAAAATATGAAAGCCCTACCATAAATAGTTCAAGTTTTTTTTTTCTTAAAAGGTGGTCAAACTCCAAAGCCAAAAGAAAACAAAAAAAACAAAACATTGTGCACAAGGTCTTGCCTAAAGAATATATATATACAAAATACCAAAGTTCCACCTAAAATAGTTCTAAATATGTTTAATAGGTTATGTTTTCTTAAAGATAGGTCAAAAATACAAGATCAAAGTCACAAGGTCAAAGGTCAGGATAAAAAGAAATAAAAGGTCTTGTCCACAAGAAATATATTTACAAGATATGAAACATCTACCTAAATAGTCCAGGACAAATTGTATAGGTTAGATATTTATTAAAAGTAAATCAACGTCCAGGTCACAAGATCATACACCATTGCATTACATGAAAGGTCTTTCCATAAAGAATTACAAAATATGAGAACAGTCGCCGGATAGCTGAAAAATTGCTCAGGCGACTATAAATAAAACAAACAAACAAAAAACAAAATATGAGAGCCCTAGCTTTATTATTTCAAGAGCTGTCTGAAAGATTTTTCGTATATATTAGCATATCACATTTTGATTCCCTATTGTGACCCCACCCTACTTCTGGGGACCGTGAATTGCACGAACTTTGACCTACTCTATGTCAGGAAGTTTTCATGTAAATATTCATATTTCTGGCACAGTAGTTCTTAAGAAGATTTTTAAAGATTTTCCATGTATATTCGCATATAAAACTTTGATCCTCTATTGTGGAAGCATCCTACCCCTTGGGGCTATGATTTTGACAAATTCAGTCTGCACTATATCAGGAAACTTTCAAGTAAATTTAAATTTCCTGGCCCAGTGGTTCTTGAGAATATTTTTAAAGATTTACCCTATATACTCACATGTAAAACTTTGATCCCCGACTGTGGTCTCATCCTACCCTCGACGGTCATGAAATTAATGAAATTGAATCTGCACTACACCAGAAAGCTTTTATGTAAATTTCCACTTTTCTAACTCTGTGGTTTTCACTATATATTCTCATAAAAAAACCTTTATTCCCTATTGTGGCCCCACCCTACCTCCTGGGGCCATGATTTTAAAAATCTTGAACTTACAATATGTCTGGAAGCTTTCTTGTAAATTTGAACTTTTCTGACCCAGCGATTCTAGAAAAGAAAATATTCAAATGACCCCACCCTATTTTTCATTCTCGTTATTTTCTCCACTTTGAAGGGGACATGGCCCTTTATTTGAACATATTTGAATTTCCTTCACCCATGGATGATTTGTACCAAGTTTGACTGAAATTGGTCCACTTCTTCTGGAGAAGATTTTTAAAATTTGTCAGTGTATTTTTGCTATTATCTCTCTTTGAAGAAGGACGTTGCCCTTCATTTGAACAAACGTGAATCCCCTTCGCCCTAGGATGCTGTTTGCCAAGTTTGGTTGAAATTGGTCTAGTGGTTCTGGAGAAGAAGTCGAAAATATTAAAAGAAAAGCTCACATAGGCTCGGGTGAGCTAAACAATAAAAGTACGCTTATTTCTAATACATGTACTAGTGTGTGTGTGTGTGTGTGTGTGTGTGTGTGTGTGTGTGTGTGTGTGTGTGTGTGTGTGTGTGTGTGTGTGTGTGTATATATATAGTTAGAAAATAAGAGAAATATTCATAACCATCACTTATCGGGAACATACCTTTGGATAAGAAGGCAAAACCATCAGAAAATTTGAGTACGATATTTTACTGTTTGTAGCTATTGGACCGGATATGAGTCCATTTTGCAGCGGAAATGGTACGGGTACTCCACCGATGATTCCGTGGAGCACAGATGTATATTTCGACGAGTTCACCTCTGATAAAAATAAAAAGTGGTAAGTTTGTTACCATCGCATTAGTGTGTGCCATTTCTATCACAGACTGTAGTAGATTCTCACTCACTTGGTGTCAATTCCACTTTCATTGTAGCGTTGTCTCCCTTCTTTACTTGACATGGCTCTGAAGGACACGGAGTGAATTCGACCTGGTTTATTGTCCCCGTAACAGATCCTAGGAATTGATTATATATAGGATAATTTGAAAGTAAAACACATTTAATATACAAGGCAATATACAAGGCCTACAATAATATCTTTAACTATATTCAAATATATTTTATACTTAAATATAAAGTATAAGGTGCATTTTATAATAATTTTATAATTACAACTGATGAAGGTTTAATTTAGAAATTAAATAAAACCCAAATCTACCCATAAAAAGTGCAAATCAAAATTCTTCATTCTCCGTGAAGGAGACAAATATGTTGAAATACGAAATTTGTGCACAAGGACGGTTTCTGTTTAGCAAAATGTCATTGATCACAAATTTTGTGATTGAAACATCGTATTTTGATTATTGAGTAATCAATAATGCAGCTTAATCATAAGGTGCTTGAAAGGGAATACTTTTGAAAAACTAACGTGACATAGGTAATTATTGTACAGATTATTAGCCGTTATGTTAAAAAAATATCCATCTGTATTGCGGAGCTCATGCTAGAAATTTATCAGCAGCATTTCGAGTAGGACATGCATTGTAACAGATTGGAGACATATACAAATTGATACCTTTCATCTCAAATAAATCAAACTACACGGTAGCGTGGTATGTCCATATCAAACTTTAATTACTTACCGTCACCTGTTTTTTTTTTGTTTTGTTTTTTTTTTATATTTTTTTTTGCAATGACAAGGTGTAGGCTTTTTGTCTTTGCTTTCAGATTGCACATTTTTACGAACAAAATTGGTATGGTTACGAAACATTTATTGATCATAAAAGTTCTTAAAAGACATAAAATCGGTCGATTTCGTAAAGGAATGTGTGAAATATTAAATTATTTTATTATCATATTAAACATATATCGCGTTTTATAAGAATTCCGAGTCGCAATTTCCACAGGGAAATGGCTTTTAAAAAATTTAGCACTTGTACAAAATTGCAACTCACCGCAGTCTTTGAAATTTATTACTTCAGCTGTTGCGCAACACAATACAACTGCTAGAATGATAACTCTGGTCATTGTATCTATTTTTGTAGGGTATACAAAGCCACAGATCGGTATCACTACCGTGATATATAACAATTACACCAACTCTACTGATACTGATTTTATATGTGTTCCATTTTCTTCCCCTTTCGTTGCGCGTGGATACGATAACCTCGGATGGTCCAATCGAAGATCACGTCATATATTAGTGTCCTCGTAGGTCATGTGTATGTTTGTTCAAATCAAAGTGTTAGTACTGACCACTAGTAGATCAACGTGATGACCACACTGCGAACGATAAAATATCAAGAAAGGTTTACGTACGCTCTCGCTCTCTCTCCCTCCCTCCTCTCTCTCTCTCTCTCTCTCTCTCTCTCTCTCTCTCTGAAGAATAAAAAGAAGAAACAAGGCTATTCATATATTTAGGGGGAAAGCACTGTATAAACTATAGAACCATATATGTGAACGCGATCATGCAAGTGTAGAGACATTTTTGTCCCAGATATATTCAGTGCTTTATATTTATATTTATTCAGAATTTCATTTATTCACAGTGAAAAGTATGCAATCAACTGAGGTTTGATTTTTAAGAACAATTAGTACCAGTGTAATCATCTTGTTATAATCCTAGTCATATGGAAAGCCGCAGGAGAAGTCCTGTCTCATTATCATTTTCAATGCTATTTTTTGATATACAAGTTTCATAAGGATGTCATAATGAAAACATTATTATCACTATATTGAGTACATGGGCCACAACAGGAAACGACTTTACCCGCAGCCACTACTTTTCTTGAATTTTCCCGCTGCTGCATCACATAAAGTTGAGTGGTATGAGATTTCACTCCATATTACGTGCTAAGTATGGCTTTACTCGAGGTTCTGTTCACAGTATCTTTGTCTTTACTCGAGGTTCTGTTCACAGTATCTTTGTCTTTACTCGAGGTTCTGTTCACAGTATGTTTGTCTTTACTCGTGGTTCTATTCACAGTATGTTTGTCTTTACTCGTGGTTCTATTCACAGTATGTTTGTCTTTACTCGTGGTTCTATTCACAGTATGTCTGTCTTTACTCGAGGTTCTGTTCACAGTATGTTTGTCTTTACTCGAGGTTCTGTTCACAGTATGTTTGTCTTTACTCGAGGTTCTATTCACAGTATGTTTGTCTTTACTCGTGGTTCTATTCACAGTATGTCTGTCTTTACTCGAGGTTCTATTCACAGTATGTTTGTCTTTACTCGAGGTTCTGTTCACAGTATGTTTGTCTTTACTCGAGGTTCTGTTCACAGTATGTTTGTCTTTACTCGAGGTTCTGTTCACAGTATGTTTGTCTTTACTCGAGGTTCTATTCACAGTATGTTTGTCTTTACTCGTGGTTCTGTTCACAGTATGTTTGTCTTTACTCGAGGTTCTGTTCACAGTATGTTTGTCTTTACTCGAGGTTCTGTTCACAGTATCTTTGTCTTTACTCGAGGTTCTGTTCACAGTATGTTTGTCTTTACTCGAGGTTCTGTTCACAGTATGTTTGTCTTTACTCGAGGTTCTGTTCACAGTATGTTTGTCTTTACTCGTGGTTCTATTCACAGTATGTTTGTCTTTACTCGAGGTTCTGGTCATGGTTTATTTGTCTTTACTCGAGGTTCTGTTCACGATATGTATGACTTCTAGGTAGTTCTGGGTCACGGTATGTGGTGTTTTACTCGAGATTCTGGGTCACGGTATGTGGTGTTTTACTCGAGGTTCTGGGTCACAGTATGTGGTGTTTTACTCGAGGTTCTGGGTCACGGTATGTGGTGTTTTACTCGAGGTTCTGGGTCACGGTATGTGGTGTTTTACTCGAGGTTCTGGGTCACGGTATGTGGTGTTTTACTCGAGGTTCTGGGTCACAGTATGTGGTGTTTTACTCGAGGTTCTGGGTCACGGTATGTGGTGTTTTACTCGAGGTTCTGGGTCACGGTATGTGGTGTTTTACTCGAGGTTCTGGGTCACGGTATGTGGTGTTTTACTCGAGGTTCTGGGTCACAGTATGTGGTGTTTTACTCGAGGTTCTGGCTCACGGTATGTGGTGTTTTACTCGAGGTTCTGGGCCGCGGTATGTGGTGTTTTACTCGAGGTTCTGGGTCGCGGTATGTGGTGTTTTACTCGAGGTTCTGGGTCACGGTATGTGTGTTTTACTCGAGGTTCTGGCTCACGGTATGTGGTGTTTTACTCGAGGTTCTGGGTCACGGCATGTGGTGTCTTACTCGAGGTTCTGGCTCACGGTATTTGGTGTTTTACTCGAGGTTCTGGGTCACGGTATGTGGTGTTTTACTCGAGATTCTGGGTCACGGTATGTGGTGTTTTACTCGAGGTTCTGGGTCGCGGTATGTACTGACAGTACATACTGAAATAAAGCAACAACATACTATAATTGGAATATGCGCAAAAATATTCCAAAATTCGCGCAAAAGCGGGGTATCGGTATATAGTCGTAGATTATCATTCGTCTTTTAATCTAAAGCATGAATCCGTACACAAATTAACAATACTAACTTTAAAAAAAAAAAAAAAAAACACTTTGGATACTTGTTAAACAACGTATTTCGTTTCCTCATGTGGTGCATTTAAAATAATATATCTGCAGTTTTGTTTTGGTTTTTTTATTTTTATTTTTTATTTTTGTTTGTTTGTTTTTGTTTGTTTGGTTCGTTTTTTGTTTGTTTGTTTGTTTTTGTTTGTTTGATTAGTTTTTTGTTTGTTTGTTTTTGTTTTTTAATCATTCCGTCGTCCACTTTCTCTCTATGAAGTATATATCATTCTTTTTCAATTTCGTCCTTTTCACTAGTAATTTTGTATTAAATCAACCGACATGATATCTACTATATCTTTACGTCACCTTTTCCCCTATTGTTCTAAGGTAGCAGGGAACAGTTTGGCACTATTGGCCCGATCAACTTTTTCACAAAGTGGAAATACCCTATATTTGAAGTGATATTACATGTGTAAAAATGTGTGAAATAATTTTAGAATACATGCCAAGTGTAGCCGAATCCATAATGTAAAATATGATATGCAACATGTAGGTATCACCACGATTCCTAGCATATAGATGGGGTGCAAAAATGAAACTAAGACACGTGGTCATGATCAGTTGCTGAAGAAATTCAGATGAAAACCTACATGGTACAGGAAAAGGTCTGTAGGTGAGAAGGAAGATGGATGGCCCCATATGAAAGGTAGATTTTTAAGAAGGGCAGACCGAGTTCTTGATTGTGCACAGTGTCTAAATTCCCTTGCACGGTACTCTGATGGGGTTTGGGTGGTACGGATATAACCCAAATGAGAGAAAGGGGCACCTGCTCATAACATGTTTTGTGCACCAGCACCAGTATGTATGGATGCCATACAATTTAGGATCATAAATTATTAACTACACCAATATGAAATACAAGTATTGACCTAAAGGGGAACTATGATTTTTCATGAGTTTGTTACAGCCTGACTTTGATGTATACCCGCTATCCACATGTTTCAGAATAAGACCTGCCACCTATTGAGCGAGAGGGAGTGACAAGATAGGTAAGAAAAATGTGCAAAATATCATTGAACTACCAAATGATGCGGAAGTTACCAAAAGTCACTAAGGAAAGAATGTACCTAAAGAATTTCAATTAAAAGACTCGTGTCGCTGTAATCAGTGCAGCTATCATTTTCTTTAATTTTTATTTATTTTTAAAACTAAGGATTTTTTTATTATAAAAAACTAACGAAAAGACTGTGTCTTTGTGGCTTCAAAATTTTCTACACCTTATTTAACCTTTCGCAGCTTGCGTAAACCTTTGTCGCAGCACAGGAGTCTGAAGTTTATCAATTGAATCAAAAATAATAATCCGGGAGGGGGGAGGGGATATCCAATCCGGAGAAAAAATTATAAAAGACGATGGATAACTTTTTCCGCATTGACTATTTTTCCGGATTTTTAATTCAATTTAATTGATAAATTTCAGACTCAGGACTGAGGTCGTTTATTAAGGAGGGATCTTTATCGTGCTACACCTGCTATGACACAGAGAGTCTACAAGTATCTCGTTAAAGGTGATGGGGCCGAGTCCAGTTAAAAAACCATAATGTATGAACCAGATCAACCTTCTGTAAGGAAGAGTATGTGCAGTAGTATGAAGCCGAGACGATTGTTCAAGATTTATAGACAAGTAATACTAGTCAATGGTGACAAAAATTTTAATCTTTAAACATCAGACTTGATATCACAATAGTTTTACGTCACATTGTATTAATACAGTTACACACCGACTTGTCATTTATACACAATCGTACATACATGTACATGCATATCATTCGGTGTGTGAATTACGATTACTCCAGTAAGCAGATAATGTCTGTGTATCATGTTCATTAATGCACATAGTACACACATTACCTATGCTACTATAATGTCAATCTTGTCCAAGTCTATGCCACAATCTCCGCAGGTACAACAAAGCACACGAAGTCCTTCCCTGAGGCATCTTGGATTTCCCACTTGACGAGAAGTGAAATCTGTTAAGCAATAACAACATATTACATCAAAATGTACACGTGTTTGACGCTCTTCTAACTTTATACTATAGTGGATCCCATACTCTGTGATGCCAATCGAGGTCAAACTGAGCTACAAAGCTAGGGAGATGTTTGCTGGATTGTTTAGACTATGAGGGCACCGAAAGAAAGTAAAATGTTGAATCAGTGCATCGGCATTCTGCTATTGCCATGCCCCGCTTTTCACAGAGAACAAGAAGTACACAGGCACTCGACCACTAGACCTAGAGCTATATTTATACCCCCGTAGTCGGAGGTCCGGAGGCATATAAGTTTCGGTATGTCCGTCTGTCTGTTTGTCCACGAAAACTTTAATCTTGGCCATAACCATAAATGGTTAGTAATAGGGTTATCTATTTCATATATGTGTATTCCTGGTGACAAGATCTTTTTTTTTTTTTTTTTTTTTTTTTTTTGTATTTTATATTACAATTTATCCCTGCTATACTCAGTAAAATTACTCAAAAAAAAAAAATAAATAAATAAAATAAAATAAACCATGAAAATATTCAATTTGGTTGTATATTAATATATCGAGTGTCAAACAAGTACACTGAGCAACGTGTCAAGCAATCTGAAGGCTGACTTTCCAAGTCCTGGGGTAGAGTTATTTGTTTCCTGGGGGTAGAGGAGATTGTTTTATTAGTTGGATTTTAATAAATTATTTGTTTTTGTTTACCTTGGGATAAGCTGGTTCTACAAAGATTGAATTTTTGTAGTTGATTTTCTGATTTGGTTGTATAGGAACTGATGGGCTTATTTCTCCATTAGAGGTTGGAAAGTCGACTGGAACCCCTCCTATTATACCGTGAACGACTGTCTTGAAAGTCGCCGAATTGGAGTCTGGAATGGAAAAGAAATTGGAATATTTATAAATTCAAGGTGTGGGTAATGATTTCAGATTATATATATATATATATATAAATGAATGATATATATATATATAAATGAATGATATATATATATATAAATGAATGATATATATATATATAAATGAATGATATATATATATATAAATGAATGATATATATATATATAAATGAATGATATATATATATATATATATATATATATATATATATATATATATAAATGAATATATATATATATATAAATGAATGATATATATATATATATATATATATATATATATATATATATATATATGATTTTTTTTAAACAATAGCTCGTTATTTTATAAAGACGTATTGCCTTGAACACACTTGTATACTTGTAAACAATATATTCAAAACGATTGAAAACAAGTTCTTTCAACATATACAAGTTCCAAAGCGATATGAAAATTACTCATATTTCATGCTATTTTTTTTTTATTTGGTTGTTGTTGTAGCTTTGCTTCTAAGCGTATTTTGAAAATCAGATTTTTATAGTTACTGGACGTAAAGTCGAGAGAAATGGTGATGTTAGTATTCTTCTTCAGTTGACACGGTTCTGTTGGACACGGGCTGACGTCAACACTCTCTATTTTCCCGGAGACAGACCCTGGAAAAATAAGCTTGTGTTTTCAGTAAGTTAAACCTTATTTTCATTTCAAAAACATTTATTGAAAAGAAAATGTTGAAAATATACATGCACTTTTCTGATGTTTAAGTTCAAAGCTTTCATGATTCTACTGTTAGCTGCAATTCTGAATATTTCCAATTTCTTTAACAGTAGAGATGTTATATATATATATATATATATATATATATATATATATATCTGTGTGTGTGTGTGTGTGTGTGTGTGTGTGTGTGTGTGTGTGTGTGTGTGTGTGTATCGCCTTACCATACATAATCAGTTAAACATTAGGAAGTTTTTTATTAATTTTTTTTTTAATCACCCTAAATAAAAAAAAGGATGATTTAGAAGAAGAAAATAAAATAGCAAAAACATTTTTTTTTCTTTTAAATTCTAATAATATGGATGTATTGATGCTATGTACAGTGTTTACATTGGTGACCTACATAACTATGCCTGTTGCCCCATCAGTTTGAGTTTATCAATAATATACGTTTAAATCAATGTTTACGTCAAATTAAACGTATCGATCAATAGTGTACTTGCTGTTAAATAATCAATATTTTACATATATTCTCTTTTTCATAACTTAAAGATACATGTAATTTCTTTTTGTACCACTGAGTCTACCATTTTCCCAGTACAATTTACTCGCTTAATTTTGCAGAGTATTGATCGACATGGAAGAAAACCACACTTACCACAGTCTTTGTAATTCACAATGTCGGCAAAAGCTATTGATGACAGTGCAAGAAATATACACGTACGGATCATTTTGTTCGATGGTGTTGTAAAAAATGTACATGTAATATTAAAAGCTGGTGGGGTTTTGTATTGTTAACTCATTTTTATATCACATGGACAGGGGAGAACAGGGTGATGTAGTAGAATAAGCCGGCTTGTCAATCATAGCACTGCAATAGTAATATGCAGAGTGTTGTATTACGGCAAGCTATAAACTCCCTAGAGGAAAGGAGCTTGATCGTCTTTGTCTGTTCTCTTAAATTGGACTCCACTGACCTGTTAACCCCGTATCATTTATTGGTACAGCCCAAAAGTGACCTATTGGAGCTGGTGGTTCGACTTCAAAGTTCATGTTAGAGATACCTTTGACAGAATATCAAACAGAGCTAAATTCAAAGTACTGGGGTATCTTATCCCAAATTCACAAATAACACGTGTGACAAGGTTCACTTCTCTTCTTTTGTGAACTGTACCCCTTCAGTAAATGAATTCAAATTTGTGACAATATCTACTGTATCTATAAATATGATTTTATTTATATCTTTTTATTATTATTATTATTTTTTATCACCGTACATGTATTAGCCGTTACGCAGAATCACAGGCACCTGAAGTGTGGATCTTATGTATATAACCCCCACCCCACCCCCTTTAGACCCAATGATGAAAATAAAAATATCCAAAATATGTGATTTCCCCACTGATCACAAGTCGTTCTGAATTGTCAGTTTCTACCGTCTCAGGTTCCCGTAAAGTTTTGAGATGACCACTTAGTATCTCACAAGTGGTCATCTCAAAAGGTTACAGAAAGTAGGTGATCACATTATTGGAGATATATATATATATATATATATATATATATATATATATATATATATAATTGGGTAGAATACAGTGGATATGTACATAACAAATCTTTGTACATACTACCCACACTTCAGGTACCTGTGTTCAAAATTGTTTACCAACCACAGGAATCGCCTATATATTATTCAAATATGTGTATTTCCGAAGTATGAAAAATCCTGAATTCAACTCAGGTCAGCCGCGAAGCTAGCCTTGAAGTGAAGTGTACGCATAGTGACAAATCCAGAATGGACTTGGGGGTCTGGGGGCCGTCTTAAGGCCCCCAGTGGGTCTAGGACAAGGCCCTGGGGGGGGGGGGGGGGGGGGGGCAAGGGCTGAAGCCCCCAGAAGCTCATGGGTCTTGAGGCTTTTTATGTTACATTTATGGGTTCTTCTAGCTATAAAATCATTCATAATAAAATGCAAAATTAACAATCATTTGTTAAATTGATGTGTACGCCCGGGCGTTTTTGGCGTCAAGGGCAGCTACGTCACTGCAGGTGGTAACAGAATACACATGTCAACCCGTAGTTGTCTTACTGTGTGTGCGACAAAAACTGATTAATTAATTTCAAAAATATATAACCCTTTTTATATAAACTTTCAGTAGATCATGTCTGCAGATAGGAATCCCCATCGTTGGGAGAGAAGTCCCCTTGCTATAGTGTATGTAATCTAATCGGGTTCGATATACAAAGAACAGAAAACATCGTCTTAATTCACTGAAAATAGTTTGTCGTGGAAGACAGAAAGTAGGTCTAGCAAAAGTTGTGATAGTTTGTATACTTATTTTAGATGGAATGTCTGTTGGAAAGAAGTCAACGATCTTATCTATTCCATGCCGATGGCTGAGGAGACCAAATAATATTCCACAATATTCAACGGTATTTAAGATAATTTTATTTTTCAGGTACCCATGAGTTGTAAGCATGATCGCAATGACCCATATTTTATTTACATAGACTAGATAGTGACGACAGTAAGATCAGAAAGTTTTTTATTTAGCAGATCTTAAATCGCATAATAATGTAATTATGCGGTGACCAAACTCGAAAATCTTTTATATTAGGGAAAGAAATAGGGAGGGTATCGCTTACTTAGTCTTAGGCCTGCGTATATACATACAGGCCAGATCAGGGTAGTGAAGTTTTAAATCTTTGCTGACTGTTGGAGAAGTAATCTGGAAAAAAAAAATCTTGAATGAATTCCATTTTATGAAAATACTTAACGAAACACATGCATATAATGTTAGAGAAAAAAAACAAAAACAAAAAATACCGGGTAGCCAGTAGTGATATAAACAATATGGAGCGTTTCCTGATCCTGTATAAATTCAATGTATAAAACATAATGAATATGATGTATAGTAATAATTACTATTTGCTAATTATATTCATCAAATTTCATATGTGACTATAGATGAAATATAGACAAATATATATACTGAGGTAAATTAGGTACCTTTATTGGGAATTTTGGTAATTTCTGTGGTACGTTGTAATTTCAATGAATGGTACATGTAGTAATTTTGCTTATTCTATGTACCAGAGATATACTTATTATGTTACATTAGTATTTAGACAAGTTACTTTCCCTAACATGCTTTTCGTCTCTCCTTTTTTACAGGACACTATAAGAAATGGATTACTGGGAATGGTAGGGAGGTGAGAAGAACATCAGTTACAGAATTGTTGGGAACATTCTGGACTGATAAAAAATGTATTAAGTCTGACAAAACTTCAGAAAATTTGCAAAATGTCAGATATCTGAGAATAAGTTTTCAACATTTCTGAATTTCTTACTTACTCAGGTTGAGCAATTCTGATGAATATTATAATTATCTGACTTTTCACTTTTCAGAACACCTCTTGTGAGAATTAACAAACTTAGTGAGGCAACTGGTGTGTAATTTCTGTTTTTCAATTAAAAAATTTTATGATATTCTTTTTTAATGTATATACAGCAAATGCAAGTCAGTTTTGGTAATGCCACTTTAAAGAAAGTTGGAATACTATTAAATTTTCAAACAAGTGCATGTTTGCAAGACATAGAAGCTTTAAATTTACCTTCACTATTGTCTTGTCATGCTTTAGTGAAGAGAAGCAATGGGCCTGTATAATATTGATCAACATTTGTATTCAGGTTGTGAGATTTTGGCGAAGGCAGAGTTCTGCAATGGAGGTGGTTCTGTAAAGGATAGAGCTGCATATTTTCTCATAAAGGATGCTGAAGAAAAAGGTGTGTGTTTATTTTATTTAGTTTTTGCAAGTACAGAATATTTGCTGATAATACTTGTACTGTATTTTGAATTCATCAAAAACCTTGATGTATACATTAAGCTAAGCTTATCAAACAATGTAATGTGCATGCTGCAAAAGAAAGTCATAATATGCTAGGCACATCCTGATGACAGATATACTAAAATGATTTAGATTAGAATTAAAAACATTGTGAGTTACTATTTTAGCCGTACTGGTCAGAAGATGTGTGTTAGTAAAGTGTCCATTATATATCTTCCTTCCCAGTGTATTTACATGGTTTTATCTTTAAATTCATAACTTGCCAGTCATTAGATAATTTCGAAGTAAGTGATTTATTGGCAAAATGAGTGGGTCAAGTTTTATAAATATATATGAATATATGTCATTACTACACTAGCTTGATCTGAAGAGTCAGAACAGGTCAAGTTTAAAAAAAAGTTTAAACTTTATTTATTTCACGACGATTAACAAACAAGTTCTACAAGTTATATTAATGCTTCTCGTCGGCTCAGAGTTTTGGCGTGAAGGGGTCATTGATGTGGGAGGAAACCGGAGTACCCGGAGGAAACCCACATGTCCGAGTGGGCGACCACAATACCCTCTCACATACAACCACTGTCGATCCGGAGGATCGAACTCGGGTCGCAGCGGTGAGAAGCGAGTGCGTTAACCACTACGCTACCCGGACACCCCAGGTCAAGTTGACAGGTGCCAATAATTAAATCAACATGAGACATGATCCAACTCTTTGGGTCAATTTTCTGTGGTAATGATAAATTTATTATATATCCATTTATGTGGTTTTTAAATACAGATTTATTACATAATGGGGATATTTCTAATTAGCAAAAAACATGCAGTTAAATTATTTCTATTCCCTCACAATTTATTACAGTAGGGAACATAGCAACAGGACCATTTGTTTGTGAGTGAGTATGACTCTGAGCTTGCAGACACCATACAAGCCACATTTTTTGCTCAATTGCTTGATACCTCTCATGTACAGTTTAGCTTTGTTATCAAGAGAGGAAGGAGCCTATTAATTCAAGGATAAAAAAAATGAAGGTTACTATGAGACTTAATTACATTAACTGACTGCGAGGGGATGCCCCGCGTTGCAGAGCTATTGCTTGTTTATGCAGTTTTGTCTGTGACGTGTTTGATTAATGTGTGTTGATACATTGTGACATCATGATGAAAGGAAGTGCAATAAGAATGATTTATGGGGTTCATCAATAAATCAGTGAATAAACATACTACCAGTTAATAGTTAACTTTTTAATCAATCCTGAAATTAAAGTGTCTGATTTCATGACTACATACAGATTTGCAGAATTTCATACCCATGGACAAAACAGAAATTGTTTGACTTTGTGATCAGGGTATTTGTTTCAGAATGGTTGATTTAAAATGAATTGGTATGAGTAAGAAGATATATATATATATATATATATATATATATATATATATATATATATATATACTCTGAGTATTATCTTCTAATTTTGAAGTAAAATTGGCATCCTTTTTTCTCCAATCATATAGGTATGTTTGATCTAGGTTTTAATGTCACATGCTCTCATAACATTTGAAAATGCATTTACACAGAGATTGAAATACAAGTGTTTAATTAGCGACATTTTAGCATGCTTTGAATTTTTTTTATAAACTAAAGGTTTGAACGATATTATTCTGTCTTTACTTTTCATGCTCAGACAGAGAGGATTTCAGATCTGTGAAACTACAAATAGAAATTCCCTTGCCTGAGTAAACCAATTTAAAAAGTCTTTATTATATTTTTTTAACTTGCAGGCTAATATTTCTCCATGAAGAGTTAATCAAATCTCCTTCAAGTTGGTATAATATTCCATATTCACTTTAGGTCAAGAACTTTTCAAACTACTAGTCCAGTGGGGCTAGTTGAATATAAAATTTACTAGTCTGAAAAAAATTTCACTAGTCCAAAATTAAAAGTTTATGAAAGGAAATTAAACTTACGAAACATAAAAATGGTTTCCTTATTGTAAGAACGAAAATAACAAATTAGGCTATCAATATCCAACAAAGTTGAAAAATAAGAGTGTTTTTCATGAAAACCATCAGATGTTGGCCTATTAAAAACTTTTCTCTGTAATTTATGGTATGGATGGGAATTGTGCATTTTTTAAAGAAAAATTTATACTAGTCCAATTGGGCTAGTGTGGGGGGAAAATATACTAGTCCGAAAGAAATTTTACTAGAAACAAGCATCGATCTAGTGTATTTCACCCCGACTGCTCATTATTGTGATGTGAAATAACTATTTAGCACACATTGATCTATATAATAGTTGAACAAAATTTGTGGATGTATAAGTACACGTACGTTTGTTCACATACTGTTGGGTTAACATTTGTTTTATTTCAGGATTGCTGAAACCAGGAGGAACAGTTGTGGAAGGAACAGCAGGCAATACTGGCATAGGACTGGCCCACATGTGTTTGGCCAAGGGTTACAAGTGTGTCATCTTCATGCCCAATAATCAATCTCGGGTAGGTAATAAGGAAAAGGACTGGCCCACATGTGTTTGGCCAAGGGTTACAAGTGTGTCATCTTCATGCCCAATAATCAATCTCGGGTAGGTAATAAGGAAAAGGACTGGCCCACATGTGTTTGGCCAAGGGTTACAAGTGTGTCATCTTCATGCCCAATAATCAATCTCGGGTAGGTAATAAGGAAAAGGACTGGCCCACATGTGTTTGGCCAAGGGTTACAAGTGTGTCATCTTCATGCCCAATAATCAATCTCGGGTAGGTAATAAGAAAAAGGACTGGCCCACATGTGTTTGGCCAAGGGTTACAAGTGTGTCATCTTCATGCCCAATAATCAATCTCGGGTAGGTAATAAGGAAAAGGACTGGCCCACATGTGTTTGGCCAAGGGTTACAAGTGTGTCATCTTCATGCCCAATAATTAGTAACAGGTAGATTAAATAGGGATAGGACTGATCTAAGATGAGGAGTTTTTGTCCTCTCCACTATTACAGAATCGGTATCATGCAGGAATGGTGTGGCTCTTTATGAATTTTGACCAATGCCTTAACTGTACTGAAGAATGAGTGGTATAACAGTGGTTCTAGTATGGTGGTCTTCACTATAAGAAGTGTTACTTTCATTGAAAAAAAAGAGCTGACCTTTTTTTTTTTGTTTTATGTACATTGGAATGTTTTGCAGCAAAACCAAATCTGATGATAAACTTTTATTGAGAAGAAGGGGATGTTAAATGTTGTAGACTGTGGTCATGATAGTTACTGCATTAGATTATGCTTCGTGAAATTCTCATGTGTTTGATACTATTATTGATGTTGTTTTGTTGCACAGGAAAAAATTGAATGCCTTCAGACTCTTGGAGCAGAAGTCCATCCATGTCCTGTGAAGCCTTGGACGGATCCTGACAACTACAACCACCAGGTGAGTTATCAAATCCATAGTGAAGTCTCTGACAGATGCTGACAGGTAAACCACCAGGTGAGTTATCAAATCCATAGTGAAGTCTATGACAGGTAAACCACCAGGTGAGTTATCAAATCCATAGTGAAGTCTCTGACAGATGCTGACAGGTAAACCACCAGGTGAGTTATCAAATCCATAGTGAAGTCTATGACAGGTAAACCACCAGGTGAGTTATCAAATCCATAGTGAAGTCTCTGACAGATGCTGACAGGTAAACCACCAGGTGAGTGATCCAATCCATAGTGAAGTCTGTGACAGATGCTGACAGGTAAACCACCAGGTGAGTGATCCAATCCATAGTGAAATCTCTGACAGATGCTGACAGGCAAACCACCAGGTGAGTGATCTAATCCATAGTGAAGTCTGTGACAGATGCTGACAGGTAAACCACCAGGTGAGTGATCCAATCCATAGTGAAGTCTCTGACAGATCCTGACAGCTGCAACCACCAGGTGAGTGATCCAATCCATAGTGAAGTCTCTGACAGATCTTGACAGGTAAACCACCAGGTGAGTGATCCAATCCATAGTGAAGTCTCTGACAGATGCTGACAGGTAAACCACCAGGTGAGTGATCCAATCCATAGTGAAGTCTGTGACAGATGCTGACAGGTAAACCACCAGGTGAGTGATCCAATCCTTAGATATACATGTCCATTGAAGTCTACACTGTAGGGTATCCAAGTGGAAGGCAGAGACTATTATAATAGTACCATGTAGAGGCGATTCTTAAATATTCTCAAAAAATCAACCCAATTCTACAGAGGCAGTATCAGGTTACCATAATTTATAAGCTACATACTTCTGCAAATTGTGCATCTCTCAAAATGAAAAAAAATGCTTTGGAAATAAACCATACAAATATGCACCCCTAAGGGTGGTGATGACAGACAGCAGCCTGTGTAAGATGATGGGGATTGTCTTGTTTTCTCTAGAATCATATCACGTGAATAACCTAACATTTATAATCACTGCTTATGTGCTAAGTTAGAAGACATTTTAGTGTTTGCCGACTATCCTCTGAAACCACACAGTACAAAACTATTTTTTATATTTTACTATGTTTAGTCTTGATATGTACTTCATAAACTCTGCTTGACATTATCTTTTCCATCTCAATTATACTGTACTGCTTTCTTTTAAAAAGATAAGGAAAATCGGGATGATAAGCAGTTACTTTACAAATCTCACATAAATTCATTCCTATGATGTCACTTGCTTAATGTTCCCATAATTCTGTGTGTTTTCAGAGATTGTAAGGTAGGTTGTTTGAAAAGATTTTAGAAAAGTTTTAGGTAGCATTGATGGCAGACAGTGTTACAAGACATGTTTGAAAATGTAGGAGAGATACAAAATATGCTCAGATCACTTGTTTAGGACGGCACAATAGCATTTTGGAAACGAGAAACAATATGCTTTAAGTTTGCATAGGTGCCTGAGGTGTAAAAATGCTGTAATTAGCCTGCACTAAGTTAGATGAAGAATATTTCACTTGCAGTTAATCATAGAAAAATAGACCTGTACCAAATGAATCGTCAAACAGATCTTTAGTATGTCCTCAGAACCAGACGTTGAGAACCTGCTATACAATATTCAGATCTATGAGAGTAGAACATGCCAAATACACACCAAACGTCCAGCATCTTTGTTTATTAAAGTAACAGAAGAATTGCAAAATATTTATATACCTTATTTGAATTTTATAAGCATATCCAAATTTTGATTATCGATGCTCTGAATAAATTATTTCAATAACATTGTTGATGCAATTTTAATGTTATGATTCTTGTCTATAAACATTTTGAAAAGGTACAGATATATATAGAAAAATGTAATGACTTTACAATGACCAAAAATTGGACAAGAGGGCAAGTTCTGACCATTGAAAGAAATAACATCAATACACTGTAGTTTTTATTCGCAGGCTAGATTTTTTTTTTTTTTTTCATGAGATGTTACGTGAACAGGAAATTCAATAGATGATTCTTCTTAATGTAGAATTTGTGAAATGACTTTGCATTTTTGTTTTTTAATACTTTTTATCAGGCAGCCAGATATGCACAAAGTTTGGACAATGCAGTATGGACGAATCAGTTTGACAACACTGCAAACAAAAGAGCCCACATTGAAACTACAGGACCTGAAATCTGGCGTGAAACAAGTCAGTCCCAGTCTGATTAAAACACCCCCATTCTCCTTACACTTGTCAGTTTGGAGAAGGGGGTGGTTTTAATCAGACTGAAGTCAGTCTATGATCATGAATTACAGTATAGTAAACTTTTCAGAATTCTAGATATTTAGTCAATGTCTATGATTATTTTTTAAAATAACAATTTCTAGAAATGAATTCTCTGCATGTTTATCAGTTGATGGTTAATTTTGGCATTGGTAGATGGCAAGGTGAATGCTGTGGTGTTTGGAACAGGTACTGGTGGAACTCTAGCAGGTGTAGGGACCTACCTAAAGGAGAAAAATAAAAATGTCCAGGTGTTTCTTGCTGATCCTCAGGTAAGTTATCTACCTCAAAGAGAAAAATATCCAAGTGTTTCTTCATGATTATCACATAGATTATCTACCTCAATAAAAAACTCCCCCATGGGGATCCGGGTTGTTAGAATAGATCCTCAGTACCCCCTTGCTTGTCGTAAGAGGCGACTAAATGGGGTTGTCCTTTGGAGGAGAGCGCAAAAACCGGGGTCCTGTGTCACAGCAGGTGTGGCACAATAAAGATCCCTCCCTGCTCAAAGACCGTAAGCGCAGAGCATAGGCCTTAATTTGCAGCCCTTCACCGGCAATGGTGACATCTCCATATGAGTGAAAGATTCTCGATCGGGACGTTAAACAATATTCAATCAATCAATCAATCAATTAAACTAAAATAAATTCACTGTGTTTGCTTTAAAGCACTCATAACTGAATTATAGAATGGGGTCCTCCATGGCCGAATGATCAGCACATCACGCTTAAAATTACAAGGCCTCTCAGCTCTAGTCAGCACAGGTTCAATTCTCACTCATGCTGATATATGTGAGAAAGTTTGCGAGTTTATTTTTGGAAGGTCGGTGGTCTCTTCCTGGGTACATTGTATCTGGGTTCTCTCCTTCACCTATAAAAAAAACTGGATGCCACCAGATAACTAAAAAATTGCTGAGTGTGGTGGAAAAAAAACCCAAAACAATAAATCCAGATATGGAACTCAACTTTCTTTGTAATTTTGTTGCTATTAATACAGAACCAGGCCCTCTTCCAAGGGAAAAACTACCAGCCAAGAATTGACCCAGTATACATTCAAAATCTTATTCAAAACAACACTTTAAATAATGTATAACAATGGTACAACAGACTGTTCAATTAACATCTCAACATTCTTATCAAGTAATGATTCACTTTACTGAAATCTGAAACCAGACAAAATTTTACAGTAAGTATTTCTAATGTTTTGGGATTATCAGGTATTATATATCTCTTTCAGGGAAGTGTTTTGTATAATTATATAAAAAATGGAAAGTTAGAGAGGACTCCTGGTGATTCCATTACAGAGGGCATAGGTCAAGGTCGGGTCACTCAGAACTTGAAGGATGCTCCTATTGATGATGCTTTGGCAATTAGGGATGTAGATGCTGTGGAATGGGTAGGTAGTAAAACTTTTTAACAATGTAAAATAAAAATTACTCTTCAACATACATTTATTGCAGACAAGGTGAAAGTAATGTAAATGATTGATTTTCATTCCTTAATTCTGTCACTCAGTTTCCATCTAAATTACGAGTAAAGTACAAGAATTGGCTTACGTATGAATGTCATGTGGTTGGATAGAGGTAATACGCTCTTTCTTTTTTAGACCTTCAGACTTTTGTATGAGGAGGGATTTTTTGTTGGTGCCTCCACAGGATTAAATATAGCAGCTGCCAAACAAGTTGCTGAGAAAATGGGCCCAGGGCACACCATCGTTACCTGTCTGTGTGACACTGGACAGGTAAGGACTGCTCATGAAAATAATGGGGTTGTTGCAAATGATTGTTACCTGTCTAAATCACATTTCATTGGACCAAACTGGAAGCCCCCTGGGCCAAGATTTGGTCACATTTATAGGACTGAGGAGGCTGGAATTTGTTATATTACCAAATATCAGGTTTTTTCAACGTGTATCTAACTTTCACTTTGCTCACAAACATTTCTGTGTAAATCAGTGTAAAATGGCATTTGGAAATAGAGTTATCTCTCTTTGTGACAATGTCTGCAAATTCACTCATTTATGTCACCAAACAGCCAAATTATTTACTCTAACCAAGGATTTAAATCTGAACAGAAGTTTTTAAAAATGAATTCCATAGTTGGTATATGGCTTAAGTGTGCAATCGACTGAACAAGTCTTTTGAAATGAACGAAGTGAAGGTCAATTTATCTCTAATCCATTTGAAGTTACTGACATTGAACAGTCAGAGGCAAAACTCAAAATAGTTATGGGAAAATATAATGTAAATTAAATGTAAAATTACCAGTGATTGCTGGAAAGTCAACTTTAAACACAATTTATTTGTATTTCGCACTGTTTTTTGCAAAGGCTTCTGGTATTTCCATATTTCAATTTACTGGAAGTTTCATTATGTCTACAAAGATAGAGCCCATTGTTTGCGGAAAAATAGAATTTTCAGCTTTTAGACATAAAAGCAGGAAAATATGCCCCTAAGTGGCTCTTTTTGAATTGGAAATTAACCATGCTTGCAGAATTTTCATGTGGGATGTTATAATTTTTATGAATTCAGGACTCTTTGTAGAATTAAATATCAGAAATTCATATCTGTGCATCATTTAGAAATTTTTTGCATAAGAGGTTTGAAAGTAGTGAATTTAAGAGAAAAGAAACTGAAATCTGTTGTACTTTAAATAAAAAAAATCCAGACGAGCCTTAGCTCATTTGATTTTTTATGCTTCATTTTTCACAAGGAATTCACATTTTGGCTTAATTTTGCAATTTGTAATCATTTTGATGATTTTGCCGATTGCTCACTGGAATTTACAAGGAAATTCAACTCTCGCAAGCACAATTTGTAACTGATTTTAATTATATTTTCTGTAACTTAAATCAGTTACATCCTTGACTGTTAAATTAATTAATTAATTTGTCTTTCATGATCACTTCAATGTATAAAGTTTTATCATAAAAAGAGTTAAACATAAATTTATTTACTTATTATGCCCCTGGAATTGTAGTTACAACCTGTAATTATTACATGGGTAAAAACATCATGATTTATTTTTTCACTGTCATTTGAAATTTGATTCATGTAAACTTAATGTAAACTTTTAGAGTCTGATTCATGGAAAAAAAGGCTGATACACAGATATATGAAAAATGATAGTTGATAAAATTTAGATGCAAGTCTAAATAACATGGCTACTAAAAAGTACAATCAGGCTAATGAATATTGTTAACCCAGTAGCCAGGTGGTGGGCTTGTGCATCGCTTTGACCTGTTAAAAAAAACAACTACCCTTCCAATTCTTTTTAAATTTGGTATGAAGCATCTTTGCAACAAGGGGGATATAAATTATAAATTTCAGGAATCCTGCAGCCCCGGGTCCTTAGGGGTGGGGCAAAAACTACCAAAAATTGACCAATTTTCAAAAATCTTCTCTACAACCACACATGTGCAAGAAAAACTAAATGCATAGTTATATAGAAAAGAAAAGCCTCTAACAAAATTGTAAAATTTGTGACCCCAGGTTATAAGTTCTGACTTTAGGGCAGGGCCACACTTGGTATATAGCATTTATGTGTAAAACATTCAAATAATAACTTCTTTAATGCTATTGATACTAAATTGAAACTAAATGGATATTTAGAAGGAACAGGAAGTCCTTTACCAAAATTGTAAATTTCATGATCCATGGAGGGGTAGGGGTTTTGGTACCATGATGGGGCCAAAATTAATATGGTGTGTATTGGAGGTAGTAGTAAATTGTGTTCCTCTGTTTTCCACTAGGTGGCGATACTTGTCCCAGTCCAAGAACGTCATGTTTACATTGGATGTGAAATAATGGCAGTAGAGTTTTTGCTTATATTTTCAATCGGCACAGTGGACTTTGCAAAAGAAATTTTAATGAAGAACTACAAATATGATTTATGTAATTTAATGAGTTTAGTTCAGCTTAACACGAATTAAGAAAAAGAAATATGAGAATCTCAGGTTGTCAAGAGAACTTGTCCACAGGTAATTCAATATTCAAAACCAAGTTTTATATTCAAGCGCATTATTTTTCTGTGAATTGAAAAAAAAAAAAGGTGTTGTGTTTTTTATCCAACAGACTTTAAGCATACAATAGAAATGCAAATTGTGGAATAGTGGAGAAGCTTGACCCATATATTTACAAGACACTGCCCAATAACAATACATTCTTGGCCGTCAATTCAGATACAATATTCCATGGTTTGATTATTGGTATAATGCATAAATATTTGATGAGAACTTTGTGTCACTTGCAGGCGTAGCTTCCACTGTGGCAATGAGGCAACTTTCTCACTAGATTTTCACAACAACACCCTCCTTTTATCAAAGCAACATAAATATTCAGTGATGTTATAAAATAATTTACATGTACATTGAACATCTATGATCATGCAATCTGCACTGAGATTGGTTTTAATCAGTGAAGGGCATGTAGAATTATGGCAGTTATATACGTCAGTTAATGTGTCAATAAAGTTCGGGATTAGATTAACTTCAAAGAGGTCAAGCTTTCGATCTCACGAATAAATAAACCAAATAGGCATAATTTTTGAAGAGGAAAATGGAAGAGAAGTCTTGAAATAGTGAAAGGCATTTTAATTATTTTACAAAAATAGAATAGGAATGATTATATCAGTTAGTTCTACACTGTATGCCAGTTGGTTCTTTACCTTGCAAAGATCATTTTCTATAATGAGACATCTTTTGAAAGCATTGGAACAGGTCTGCTATGAACGATGATAGGATGGTTGGTCTTGGTTTGCTGTTTATCAATAGGAATCAGACAGTTTCAATTCTCATTAGATTTGCTGATTTCAAGCTTTGCTGAATTGGACTGTTAAAATTTTAGAGAACATATAAATAAAGTTAAATGAACTTGCTACATGTCTGTTTATCTTACACAATTTTAGAATTTTCATTGCTAATAATTAATTGCATTTCATAATGGTGGAATGAAATTTTTAATGAATTGACAAAATTATGCGCAAAGAAATGTATGATTTTTGCATTCAATATTCCTATAATCAGTTTTATACCTCACTTCCCCCCACCCACCCAACCAGGGCACCGCCCTGGACCCGATGGGAGTCTATAGTGTCCCCTGACCCCTTGCAGATATGATTGTTCATTACTTGTTACATGTATCAAAGGCAACCTTGTGTCTCTTAAAGACAGATGGTTTCACCTTTAATGAATCCTTTTAAAACAAAGATTGTGAGCACTCCTGCAATCCAAATACTGGAACGTGTTGGTGGGTATAATGTAAGTTTTAAAGTCCAGTATTTGAATTGTGTCGACTTTATTACTTGGCATTGTTTTGTGATCTTACTTTAACTCAAAGTTCAGCTAACAACAGTATCACAATATTGTTTCACAAGCGTTTACAATTATGTTACGTTATCATGTGGACCAGGACCTCCACTACACTAGGAACGATCTATCCCTCGTCATTTGAAAGACTTCTTTAATTTTGCTGATACTGTTTTAAAACTAAATGAATATTTAGGAAAAGCAGAAAGGATGTACCAAACTTGTGAATTTCTCAACCCTGGGGTTTTGACTCTATGGCAGTTCCAAAATAAATAGTGTTAATGTAAAATATATTATGTGAAGTCTTTCAACAGTATGAGCACTTTCAGGGACATTTGTGTTTTAAGAACACATCTTGCTTTATACTGCTGCTGAATTTTAGAAATTGGCTTAAATATTCAGAACTGGAGAATCATTCTAAATTTCAGAGCCCAGAGATCCTTTTTAACTAACACTCAGGTGAGCGATAAGGCCTGTGGGCCTCTTGTTGTTCTACTTCTCCAAGAAAATTATTAATTTCCTCAGCTTATTAAAAGAAGCAGGATTCAAGGTTGCATGAAAATTGTTAAATTGTTGCTTATTTGCCACTTAATTAGTAAATGTACATAAACACATTAGGATGTAAAATGAGTTGCAGGAATAACGTGCACAAATGCTGATTATGTCATTGCACTGTGGCATGCTTGTGTACGGAGCCACACAAAGAAAACTTGTAACTATGGGGAGCTCTCTGCCTTTTCACAGTGTTGAAGTATTTGATGGAGATTCTGAACTCGTAAGGTTCAGTGTAGCTTTTAAACCTCATTTACAATCATTTATTATAAAGTTATGACTGTGATGTGTGAAGTGACAAGTTTATCTAAATGATGGTATAAGATAAGCAGTATTGTTAATATAATATGATGGTATAAGATAAGCAGTATTGTTAATATAATATGATGGTATAAGATAAGCAGTATTGTTAATATAATATGATGGTATAAGATAAGCAGTATTGTTGATATAATATGGACAGTGTCTGTTGGCCTAAGTGCTGCTGCCCAATCCTGTTCTGTAGTATTTGATTGTTGCATAAGATATTGCTTGATATGTACATTTCAATATTGCTTCACATATAATTAGTTTATACAATATTGTATGAAGTATGTAAGTATGCAACGGGCATATTCTCTCTCTCTCTCTCTCTCTCTCTCTCTCTCTCTCTCTCTCTCTCTCTCTCTCTCTCTCTCTCTCTCTCTCTCTCTCTCTCTCAACATTGAGGACATTTCTAAAATATGATTAGTTTTGTATACTAGTTGCTTCCCTTTCCATATTGGTTTTATTTCAGCATTATTATGTAAAGTTTTATGTTTTCTTTCAGTGTTATTATGTAAAGTTTTATGTTTTATTTCAGTGTTATTATGTAAAGTTTTATGTTTATTTCAGCATTATTATGTAAAGTTTTATGTTTTCTTTCAGTGTTATTATGTAAAGTTTTATGTTTTATTTCAGCGTTATTTTGTAAAGTTTTATGTTTTATTTCAGTGTTATTATGTAAAGTTTTATGTTTTATTTCAGTGTTATTATGTAAAGTTTTATGTTTTATTTCAGCGTTATTATGCTAAGTTGTTCAGTAAGACAGTTCTGGAAAACAGAGGTAAGAAATTTGTTATGACAGATTATTTATTGGTATATTATTATACAAAGGACACATGTCAACACTCCTCACTGATCCTAGTACAACTGCACTGTGGTGTCAGACAAATTCTTCTTTGTGTACACACGTAGAAAATTAAACATCTCTGGAGTCGCAAAAAGTGCTTTGTGTTGATCTTTCGAACATTTTAAAGTGATAGACTGGTCTGCGTTGTGGACAGAGAAGGAGGTCAGATTCAAGAGATTGCAATGACCTATAGGAATTATATGTAAGCATAAAAGCATAAAAAATAAATTTCATTTCTGAAAATGCATGAGGGTATGAGATGCAATGTTTCATGCCAGTATACTTTTCATGACGTGCATATGTACTTCATGAAGTATGCTGGCCTGAAGCAGTTATTTTCAAAACTGAAACACACACAAACACACATACACACACACCGACACAGACACACACACCAACACACACATACACACACACACACACAAATACACATACACCAACACAGACACACACACATACATACACACACACCGACACAGACACACACACATAAACACAGACACATACACACACCGACACAGACACACACACACACACACACATATATATATATATATATATATCACTTATGTATTAGTAGACATCATTTAAGAAATAAATGTCTCTGGGATTTCGTGCTATGGAGATACATATATAATCGATTGATGCATGCTTCCCTCATATTTTTATCCCCTTAACACTGACAACCTAGACATTCATTTCTATTTTCTGTCATCTATCCTGTTTCTTTTTTTCAGATACATATGTTTTACTTTTATATCAAGTTGATTGATCATGGAGTTTATCATCAATTAAAATGCATTGAAATAGAAAAGACTCATTACTGAGAAGGCATTCAGAAATATAAATACTGGTATATGTTTGTAAGTGCTTTAAATGTTATATTATAAATTTAATCTTTCACTTTTAGGTTTTTGATTCACAAATCTCTTGGATGCTTGCTTTGTTTTTTATTTTGTTGATCATGAATACACTTTTACTTCTTTTCATTTTTACTAACAATTATTGTTGTTTGTTTTTATTTTTTTTATTTTTAATGACTTTATGCTGAATATTTTTATTCTGGAAAATTCCCCAATGTTGAACATCAGTGAAGGTGCTCTTCTTCCAAATGTCGTTTTAAAAGAGTATGTCATCATATTAGTAAAGTTTAGAATCAAAACCAACCAACATGTATATTATCTAGAGCATGGAATATGGTTCCATTTGAGATGTGTTTTAAGGCTGTAATAGGTATTTGGTAGTGGGTGCCATTTAGATGAATTCATTTTTCTTCAAGGTATCAATTTAGTTTGAGCTCTAACAGAGCCAAGAGTTGGTTGCTAAATGGTACCACTAGGGTAGAAGCATGTAAGTTGGAATCAAGATATAATTTTGGTTGAAGATCTAATAGAACTGTGCAAGTAGAAGTGGTGATACCATTTTAGTTGAAGCTGTAGCAGTTCTGTGTGTGACATTTTAGTTTAAGCTGTAGTAGTTCTGTGTGTGACATTTTAGTTGAAGCTTCAGTAGTTCTGGTGTGACATTTTAGTTGAAGCTGTAGTAGCTCTGGTGTGACATTTTAGTTTAAGCTGTAGTAGTTCTGGTGTGACATTTTAGTTGAAGCTGTAGTAGGTCTTCTGTGTGACATTTTAGTTGAAGCTGTAGCAGTTCTGTGTGTGACATTTTAGTTGAAGCTGTAGTAGTTCTGTGTGTGACATTTTAGTTGAAGCTTCAGTAGTTCTGGTGTGACATTTTAGTTGAAGCTTCAGTAGTTCTGGTGTGACATTTTAGTTTAAGCTGTAGTAGTTCTGTGTGTGACATTTTAGTTGAAGCTGTAGCAGTTCTGTGTGTGACATTTTAGTTGAAGCTGTAGCAGTTCTGTGTGTGACATTGTAGTTGAAGCTGTAGCAGTTCTGTGTGTGACATTTTAGTTGAAGCTGTAGCAGTTCTGTGTGTGACATTTTAGTTGAAGCTGTAGTAGGTCTTCTGTGTGACATTTTAGTTGAAGCTGTAGCAGTTCTGTGTGTGACATTTTAGTTGAAGCTGTAGTAGTTCTGTGTGTGACATTTTAGTTGAAGCTTCAGTAGTTCTGGTGTGACATTTTAGTTGAAGCTTCAGTAGTTCTGGTGTGACATTTTAGTTGAAGCTGTAGTAGTTCTGTGTGTGACATTTTAGTTGAAGCTGTAGCAGTTCTGTGTGTGACATTTTAGTTGAAGCTGTAGCAGTTCTGTGTGTGACATTTTAGTTGAAGCTGTAGTAGTTCTGTGTGTGACATTTTAGTTGAAGCTTCAGTAGTTCTGGTGTGACATTTTAGTTGAAGCTTCAGTAGTTCTGGTGTGACATTTTAGTTTAAGCTGTAGTAGTTCTGTGTGTGACATTTTAGTTGAAGCTGTAGCAGTTCTGTGTGTGACATTTTAGTTGAAGCTGTAGTAGTTCTGTGTGTGACATTGTAGTTGAAGCTGTAGCAGTTCTGTGTGTGACATTTTAGTTGAAGCTGTAGCAGTTCTGTGTGTGACATTTTAGTTGAAGCTGTAGTAGGTCTTCTGTGTGACATTTTAGTTGAAGCTGTAGCAGTTCTGTGTGTGACATTTTAGTTGAAGCTGTAGTAGTTCTGTGTGTGACATTTTAGTTGAAGCTTCAGTAGTTCTGGTGTGACATTTTAGTTGAAGCTTCAGTAGTTCTGGTGTGACATTTTAGTTGAAGCTGTAGTAGTTCTGTGTGTGACATTTTAGTTGAAGCTGTAGCAGTTCTGTGTGTGACATTTTAGTTGAAGCTGTAGCAGTTCTGTGTGTGACATTTTAGTTGAAGCTGTAGCAGTTCTGGTGTGACATTTTAGTTGAAGCTGTAGTAGGTCTTCTGTGTGACATTTTAGTTGAAGCTGTAGCAGTTCTGTGTGTGACATTTTAGTTGAAGCTGTAGCAGTTCTGTGTGTGACATTTTAGTTGAAGCTGTAGTAGTTCTGTGTGTGACATTTTAGTTGAAGCTGTAGCAGTTCTGTGTGTGACATTTTAGTTGAAGCTGTAGCAGTTCTGTGTGTGACATTTTAGTTGAAGCTGTAGCAGTTCTGTGTGTGACATTTTAGTTGAAGCTGTAGCAGTTCTGTGTGTGACATTTTAGTTGAAGCTGTAGTAGTTCTGTGTGTGACATTGTAGTTGAAGCTTCAGTAGTTCTGGTGTGACATTTTAGTTGAAGCTTCAGTAGTTCTGGTGTGACATTTTAGTTGAAGCTGTAGTAGTTCTGTGTGTGACATTGTAGTTGAAGCTTCAGTAGTTCTGGTGTGACATTTTAGTTGAAGCTGTAGTAGCTCTGGTGTGACATTTTAGTTGAAGCTGTAGTAGTTCTGGTGTGACATTTTAGTTGAAGCTGTAGTAGGTCTTCTGTGTGACATTTTAGTTGAAGCTGTAGCAGTTCTGTGTGTGACATTTTAGTTGAAGCTGTAGCAGTTCTGTGTGTGACATTGTAGTTGAAGCTGTAGTAGTTCTGGTGTGACATTTTAGTTGAAGCTGTAGTAGTTCTGTGTGTGACATTTTAGTTGAAGCTTCAGTAGTTCTGTGTGTGACATTGTAGTTGAAGCTGTAGTAGTTCTGTGTGTGACATTTTAGTTGAAGCTTTGTAGGTCTGTATGTGACAATTTAGTTGAAGCTGTAGTAGGTCTGTGTGTGACATTTTAGTTGAAGCTGTAGTAGTTCTGTGTGTGACATTTTAGTTGAAGCTTTGTAGGTCTGTATGTAACATTGTAGTTGAAGCTGTAGTAGTTCTGTGTGTGACATTTTAGTTGAAGCTTTGTAGGTCTGTATGTAACATTGTAGTTGAAGCTGTAGTAGGTCTGTGTGTAACATTGTAGTTGAAGCTGTAGTAGTTCTGTGTGTGACATTGTAGTTGAAGCTGTAGTAGTTCTGTGTGTGACATTGTAGTTGAAGCTGTAGTAGGTCTGTGTGTGACATTTTAGTTGAAGCTTTGTAGGTCTGTGTGTGACATTGTAGTTGAAGCTGTAGTAGGTCTGTGTGTGACATTTTAGTTGAAGCTGTAGTAGGTCTGTATGTAACATTTTAGTTGAAGCTGTAGTAAGTCTGTGGGAGTGAATGTAAACAGATTGTATCATTTAAGTTCAAACTTCAAAGAATACAATGGTTATGGTTATGGGAGGGTAGTGGTACCATGAAGGTTGAAAATCGGACAGGTCTGTAGGCTGGTCATGTTGCATCAATTTAGGTTGAGACTCAAGTCAAGGACATAGATTTAGCCACTTGGAAGTGACCAAAAGTAAACCTATTTGATAGTGTTGATGTCATGGAACTGACAAGTTTGACAGCTAATGTCTTGAGAGTGGTTAGGAGAGGGTTCAGAAAGTGTCAAGATGGGATCTATTCCAGGTCAATCTTGTTCCTCTGGTGTACCTGTCGGATGGCACAATAAATGTATGATTTTGATTACGTGTATAAGACATTTCAACAGTTTAATCTTATGTGATGCTGTTCATAAAAAAAACCAAAAAACAAACAACAAAGTGCATTGAATGATCTGGGTGTTTTGTGAGTGTGTTTTAACTGATACTCATCAGGGTATCACATGACCCTGCTTTACCTGGGGGGAAGGTTTAATTTTGGGTGCAGTCTCAGTTTCAGTCTTTAGATTTCAGAAAATTATCTTGGACAAAAACTTGGTTATCAGATTAATTACAAGCTTTAATATGCAGAGTGTTTTCTTCAGAGGCCTGTCACAAGCACTTTTAAAGTATGTTTGATATCCGCCAAAAATATGTTAGTAAATAATTTGGCTATTTGAACATGAATATGTCTTATCTTTAAGTTTCATTAGATATATTGTTTTCATAAAATGTTTTGAATAGGAACCAGGAATTTCCATTAAAATGTCTGAGACAGTTAATATGCCAGTCTTAAGTACACAATTTATAGCACTTGAAAATTACATCATGTAGCACTTATTCATGCAGGATGTACATGTTTGTATTCATGAGTGTACTAGCATTTACAGTATAAAACATGTGTATTTGACTGTTAATGATAAAATGGGTGAATAATTGTTTTACGAAAGATTCTTATTAATGCGTCTGATGAATAATATTTCTTAAAAGATACTTTCATGCTCTCGCTCTCTCTCTCTCTCTCTCTGGGCTTGTAAATTTTATTTGTTGCAGTTGTAAAAAGTCAAGTTTTTCCAAACTCTAGGCATAAACGAAGATCATTTTTTCCCCTCTCTATTGTACTTATGACAGGTGCACTGAAAAATGTTGCAGGGCAAGTAAACACGACACAAAAGCCTCTTTCTAATACATTACACAGTGCTGGCCCGGCTGCCTTATAGCTAATATACTAGTGATTCTGTTATCTTTTCTCTGTGACTTGCGCTGCAACACTCCTGTTCAAGTGATGTGTTAATTTCTTCTAAACTTCCAAAGGGCAAGTGAACAAATAAATATTCATTCTCCGTAAAACTCCGCTTGAATAATGTACTGTGTTTTAGGTTTGCAGGGTGCTGTGTATGCGTTCTCTCTCTCTCTCTCTCTCTCTCTCTCTCTCTCTCTCTCTCTCTCTCTCTCTGTGTGTGTGTTGCTGTTGTTCCCATATTTATGCGTTTTCTTCACTTAAGTTAGGTCTTCTGGATGCGATTTGTGCTCGTATATATGCATTTTGTTTTCGTATGTAAGCGGTTTGTACCCGTATTTATGCATGTTGCTTTCGTGATTAAAATTTTATGAGTAAGTTGTGTACTCGAGTATGCGGTTGTTCGTATGTTTTTGAGTTTTGGTATTTATGCGTTTTGTTTGATTTAGGTTTTTCTAGGGATGTGATTTGTTTTTTATGTATGCGTTTTGTTCTTGTATGCGTTTTGTTCCCGCATTTATGCGTTTGATGTGCTCCCGTGATTTAGGTTTTCATGATTCGTTTTCTCGTAAATGCCGTTTGTTTCCGTATTTATGCGTTTTGCTCTGGTGATTTGGTTTTATGGATGCTCTTTCTCCCTCGTATGTATGCGTTTGGTTTTCTCATATGTATGCGTTTTCTCTCTGTGTTTTAGGTTTGCTGGATGCCATCCCAGAACCGTACCGTAGATCTCTACACGATTAACAATGTCTGTGGAGCCACACCGTCATAAGCTCACAACACAACTAAACGACTTCATTTGCCAACATGTTCACTATTTGTAACGTTTGTAGCGTGATCAGCGAGTATTAAAGAATACTTTGTAGATCAGTTTTGAACACCTTCTCCATTTTCAACGTGAGAGAGAGAGAGAGAGAGAGTTCAGACTCGTTCTTGGAGAGCGATGGTCGGGATCTTAATCCAGAAATATATTTTATTGTTATTATCATATTATAAACATGTGCTTTTTGTCTGAACACCCTCCACCTTTCCCATGAGGTGTTTAACTTTTCTTTTTTTTATTATTCCTTTTCATTTTATGTTATTGTGAAAGTATTACACTTGGATTGTCTTGTTACCTGTCACAGAGAGGTTTAGAACAAATGTATAAAAAGTCAAGCCCACGGCAGTTTCATCGAGAAGGGGAGGGGGTATTTAAACACATGATCATGTTCATATTATGCTACATACATAGGAATGAAAAGTGATGAAATACAGTAGCGGATTTAGAGGGGGTATAGGAACCCCATTTTGTGACGGAAAAAAAATATAGTAAAACAACGGCAAAAGTATAAGATTTGGCCTTATACATACAAACAAGTGCTTAACAAGAAATAACAAGTCAATGTTTTTGGTCAAATGCTGGCTGACTTGTTTCATACCAGTTGTTAGACTGTTCTTTACACACTGATTCTGACTGATTACCCCGTTTACCTGATCAAGATATAGGGCTCCGGTTGACAGGGGATGCTTACTCCTGCTAGGTACCCGATCCCACCTCTGGTATGTCCAGGGGTCCGTGATTTCCCATCTCTGACTTGTATTTTCCATAGAAATTACGAGGTTGAGTACTGTTCGTTTTATTAGCTTTTTCATATAGGTAGAATAACCCATATAATTAAGCTCAAAATCTTAAATCCCCATGACTCCCAGCCTACACCCCCTCCCCAGTAACAAAACCCGGATCTGCCTCTGAAATAGGTACAGAAATAGAAGTACGCGTGTCCCAATATTTTAAAGAGCAAATATGATGGATGATTATGTTAAGCACGTGTCTTAGGTATATGAGTTTTTATGGGTTTTCTGTCGTTATCATCATTCTAAATAAAAATAAAAAATAAAAATTTACACGATAAGTATACATTTTGGGTTCAAGATATCAATTTTAATTTATATTGTTTTTACAAATTTGAACCATTTGGAATTTTCAAACTACACAACCGCACGAAAACAAATAAACCAAAAGTAAAAAAAATAAATAAATAAATAAATGAAAAAATAATAAAAACACGTCGAGATATGAAACATTCGAAAATATATTAATTAAAATTTCACGTATTTGATGTTTGAACACATATGACAAAACAAAATAGATTACCGTGTCATTATTGATAGCATCAGATGTTCCGAGTGAAGGTAACGAGGTATGCATTTAACCTGAGGAAGCAAAGAGAAAACATTGTCAATATACTGTACATGTTTTGAGAAATGGACACGGAATGAGTCTAACTTCTCTATCGTGTAATTTCGGTAGAAATATTCAGAGCGTGCCGTGTGTACGCTCTGATGATAGGTTGGAGACACGAGCTCTTCTTTCAGTACAGTATAGCTCATGATCTGTATTGTATTAAATCTTGTATATCAAAACAGTATATTGGTAGATTTTATAGTTAAGATAGGATCAAATAACGTGTAATTTTTGAAAACTCGACCAGAAACTGGTGCAATCTAAGTTGATAGAGTCAGGACTCGTGGTTATATACATCACACTTTGATCGTGAGTTGACAAATATCAATAGAAATTATGAGATGGAAATTTGTTAAATTTTTTTTTTAATCATATGAAATTTTCATCCGTAAGCAATTGATTTTTAAATCGTGATGGTTCAGCGTCATTTAATCACGCTTGTTCTAGCCGGCAGGAAAACAATTCGTTCTCGACAATTGATCTTTTATTGTGATGTCAATTAAGTACTAAAGATACATACTTTGATATGATTAATATAAAATATTTGAATATTTTTCACGTTTTCTGTTTTCATTCACCTGTTTACTTCGGTCCTAATTTAGTTATAAACCCGGATGTTTTGGAACATCCAAATTTTTTTGTGCATTTCTTTACATGATTTTTTTTAAATTCTTTTTTGGTTTCATTTTTCTTGTAATGGTTCATGTATTTTCCTACTGTGAGTACACGTGTATTTTCAAATAGGTTAGCTGAAAAATAAGTGAAATAACTTTAGATATTAAAGAATAATTTTTATATTGGGTAGAAAACCATTCACCGAGGGGTCATTTCCTTTTATGGTCGCAGTATAGCGGTGTTGTGTCAGTAGGTAACTGGGCAAGAATCTAGATGCATTGGAAAACAAGTTAAGGTTGCGCACTAATCTCATGATGCTGCATGTGTGGTATCACTGTCTATGGTACTAGTAAATACGTAAGTGATGCCGGTTGTGGGTTATATAAAGTTCAAGCATTGATTTATTACTTGGAATTGCCCAGCAAGTTCTTCCGCACGTCGAGGATAAAGTACGGACTTATAGAGCGCAGTAATATGTTGCCGAGGCTGAAGGGCGTGTCCTTCGATAATGAAGGATCGTGTAGGTTTATCAGTCGAGTGGGCAGAATGACAATACAAAACAATACAGTTTCATCCAGCTACTGATTGTGATGCAATGGAAAATGTGCAGAAGGATGTTGAAGGAGGAAGTGAAAAAGAGGTATTGAAGGGGGAAGTGTAACGAAAGTGGTTCACTATTACTGTTGAAAATATCAGTATTTTAATGAGAGCGAGTACACGGATGATAGAGATGGTTATGTAATCATCTGTTTTATAGGCCTCTCCCCGCGTTGCTACCAAGCGATAACGGTTTGCAAGATGATCATAAATGTCAGTTTGCAACTTAAAAATAAATTAAAGAAGTCACATCAGATAAAGGAAATGCCGATGCTTGTGTCAAAACCAATCTGAACGCAATAAAGTGCGATGTTCCGAAATAGCAAAATGCTGAGTCAACGCGGGCTAGAAAGGAAAATGGTTAGGATGAAAGATTTAGTGTGAATTCGCTGAGTGGAATTGCGAACTGGGGGGTTTTGAATGTGAATCTATAAAATAAAATTTATTTGATAAGATTTGTACACAACTACTGTAATTGCATATATAGATTTGTGAATTGCATCATGCCTGTTCAATCCACTGACAAAGGGTGAGCTCATTGATGAACGTTATCTGACGCTGTTGGGTGACGTCACGTGGCATGTTGCATAATGCTCCTTATTGCTGAAAAATCAGACCAGTTCGTCGAATATTGTAATGGAAAATCGTAGATAATGTATAAAATAATGAAATTGGTACAAAGGTTGATTGAGAAAAGAGTGTGTCATGACCTGAGATTAATTGCATTTGGTCAAGGTAACTATTTTTATGAAATACTGGAACTTGTTTCAGGCAGTGCCTTAATAATGGTGAAGCAGTTGAAGCTCGTATTTTACATACAGATGCTTATGATCAGACAGTATGTTGTAACCCTGAACCAAGGTGACTGATAAAAAGTTTGATTTAAAAAAGAACACTGAAAGCATTTTTATTCCCGGAATGAAAGATTCCTTATTAACATGACTCATTTCCAGTATTAGTTTTGCATGGTACTCGTGTATCCGTTTTGGCTCTGTATTATTGCAACCAGTAGGGTGTATCATACGAAATCGGACGTAATTGAATTGTCAAAATTACAACGGATTCCTAATGATCGATTGATATTGATAAGTTTAGAATTGATCAAACTTAATAGATACTCTGGTAATTTGAAGATTGACGAGCGATCAATGCAACAAGTAGACTAGATCATAAAAGATCAAAACTAATTAAAATCGTAACTTAGTCTTGTCTAGCTAGTGGTAGGCTTTAAAGTCATTGCACCATTGGAGATTTTTAAAAAAAATTAAAACTGGTATATGCTGGGAATGAGTATAAATTGCCTTGGACAGCAAGTTGAATTTGTATTGCTATTGCATTATGGAATGACGATATTTAAGAAATAATTTGAGCAGTTATTTTTATTCCCCTACCAGCTTTGCCGAAGGGGACCATTAGTTTACCCTCGGTCGATCAGTCCGTCTGTCATTCCGCTTGAGGGTTTCCGGACTTATCTCCGCATTGTATGGAGATTCAACTGAAATTTTATACATGGCTTTGTCTTGGATAGTTACCGATCAAGTTTGAGTTTCATTGCGCTTGGTTTACTTTTGACTGAATTATGCCCCTTGACGAATGGTAAAAATCTGTTTTCCGGACTTTTCTTCGCATTGGATGAAGATATTCAATTGAAATTTGACATGTGGCTTTGTATTGGATAGTTACAGATCGAGTTTGAGTCTCGTTACATTTGACTTACTTTTGACTTAAATATCTTACTGGTAGGGGACTTTTTATTGCCTGCAATACACTCAGAATGTTCTATTCTGCAAATTACCCATACCTGCAATAATATAACCACTTCCTATTTTTATTTGTGTGTGGGAAAGAGGGGGTACAACTCCTTAGGATCTCTATAATGGTGCAAATGCGGGTGTGATTCACTCCCGCAACATTTTCAATCATCTATTATAACCTGGATCCTCACGGGATCTTTCGTCGGTATTGAGAGATTTATTTGATATCAAATTTAAAGAAGAAAAGCAGTGTGTAAGCTTTTTCTGCCACATGTTTTCCTTTCTTTATTAGAATATCCATGTTGAACGAATACATTTTCGCGCTAATGGCCAACAATGTTTTTTTTTGGGGGGGGGGGGTTAATTTTTCAGTGTGCAGATCCAGGTCACTTCCACTTAAGAGATCTCGCGGTAATAAGCATGGCAGAGCAGACGTAGGATTTTGCACGTTTCCCCCCCCCCCCCCCCCCCCCCCCCAGTTCTTAATGTATTTAATATCGCAAAATGTCATGATTATAAACTTTGAAAATAACAAATTGAATCCTAACATGATATATACCACTATGCAATTAGAATACGCAGTGGCGGATTAGAGGGGAGATTACAAAATAATGTTAATAAAAACTCCATGTTTGGCACCTAAAATGGTTTCAGTATTTAGACTAATACCTGACTTTCACTTGCTCTCTTTCGGAACTCCTGGATCCGCCACTGATTAGTAATATGGGTAACATGACATATAATAATATGATAACCTAAGGATAACAGCTGGGATTACAGCGTATTTCCACTGGGCACATATTTAATGAAAAACACCTTTATTAGACATACCCAAGTGAAAAGTTAGTATTCTTTATAGTGTAGTAGCATTAGACACCAATACACGGAGCTTATAGGTTATTCATAAAATTATTTTGTACCATTACAAAGATCCTTTGGAATTGTAGCTCTCTCCGGAAAACGTCAGAATAAAAAAAATGGAGAGTGTTACATTATTGCAGCTGAATTAAGTCTTAACCAGATTTCAACATTCCATGCAAAAAATAAGTTTTAAAATAATAATGGTGAAAAAAACCCAGGGTGCATTAGTGAGAGATACCCCTTACACATCGATAAAGAAATATCTGTTTACAGTCAAGAAGTATCTCTAAAGATTAAGAGGTATTTCTAGCGTTAAGATATCTCTAAAGAGATATTTCTTTAGGTTTAAGAGGTATTTGGTAGTCAGAGATATCTCTGCTTTGTAAAAATAGTAAAACGGATTACCATAGACTTCGTTTGTTAGACGTTATTTAAACTTTTCAGAGGGATCCACAACTAATTAGAATAGGAGTGATATTCATTTCGCATTATATATCAAATGTTACCCCCCCCCCCCCCCATCAACATAAGTTACGGATGACATGTACGCTCCTCTCCCTTTTCGCCTGTCGCTTTGCGTAAAACTTTTCTCGTTTCTCATAAATCTGCATGATGGGAATGATGTAATTTTTGGACCAATAGAATCCACGCTTAGCCTAAAACTGAAGATCTGGTTTAGCATAGCCGCGTTTAACTCAGTAATGGCTGCGGCCACGAAAACTTGTGTTTTATGCAACGAAAGTATCTTTGACAAGACATCGTATACCCAACATGTCTGTTTGTTGATTTGTTAACCGTGAGGACCCGGGTTAGAATAGGTCCTCAGTATCCGTTGCTTGTCGTAAGAGGCGACTGACTGGGGCGGTCCTTCGGATGAGACCGTAAAAACCGAGGTCCCGTGTCACAGCAGGTATGGCACGATAAAGATCCCTCCCTGCTCAAAGGCCCTGAGCGCCAAGCATAGGCCTAAATTTTGCAGCCCTTCGCCGACATTGGTGACGTCTCCATATGAGTGAAAAATTCTCGAGCGGGACATTAAACAATATATAATCAATCAATCATTTGTTAACTGTTCAATGTTGAAATTGTCATATCTGTGTACATACGGGTTCTGGTTTGGTTAGTTACCGAAGAAGTAGCAAACAAACTTTCTGATTGGTCAAGAGTAATTTGCTCGCATTTTATAAATACTTTAAATCTCCGACTTATCTATGCTCGGAAGCTCAGCGATTAACTAAATTGCGCTATACATATTTATGAGAAACGAGAAAATTTTCAATCGAAGAGCCACGGGTGAAAAGGGAGAGGAGAGTACATTTCAACCTGTGCTTGCAACGATGGTTATCCTATGATAAAATTGTTCGGCGACGTATATACGGAATATATAATGACATATAACAGTATTTTGACCATTCATACCTCGTATCAAGAAATACAGAGTGTATTTTATATATAAACAGTTCGAACACAATTTGCTAATGAACCCATAATATACTAACCGCAAGTGGCCATTTGCTTAGCGTACTTCAAGTGGAGAAAAATAAAACATTGACAGTGTATTTGTCGAGTTTGTATTTATAATAAATTCTATGGTATTTCCGTGTTAAATTTAGTGCTTTACTACAATGATCTCATTGAAACAATTTATCATAATGTTCAAATGCCTGCAAAAAATACTCATTAATGTATTTCTTAACAACTGATGATTAAAGGTTTAATTTGCATCATACTGTCGAATTTCCCCGATGTATTTATTCTGGAAAAGCAAATAAGCCAGCATAAGTGCACTGTAGACTGACAGTCGATCTGCAGTATGTATAAATATGGTAAAATAGCAGTCTCATGACGCTGTATTCTGGAATCCAATCGATACAATAAGCAGATTGCGGAAATTCTGCGGGGGCAAGCACAAATGTTATGCGAAATTAAATTACATCTGATTATAACAACGAAGAATAAACACACACACATACACAGAGAGAGAGAGTTTTAGAGTTTTAGACGAGAATAAGAAATTAATGTAAGAAATATAATTCTTCTTGCTTTCAATAGCATCCCAATGACGCACACACACACACACACACACACACACACACATATATATATATATATATATATATATATATAAAATATAAAATGTGGAGGAGCAAAGTGTTTCCTTTTCTCACGATTTTAGAATCTACATTACAAGTGCTAAGCCGTGTATATTGAAATTGCTAAAAGCATTTGTTTTAATTATTTTCTCATATATTTTTTAAATTAAAGATATTCTGTTTAGTTAACATGTATTGTTTGAGTAGAACCTTTTGTCAGTTTTTCCCAATCGGTAAATCTCGTATTATTCCCCTACGAGCTACGCGGTCGGTGATCTCCGAGATGTTTTTTTTTTTTTTTTTTCATTCAAAAAAGAAATTAAGGGGCTCCCCGATTGGTTGATATTTGAACATAAGTATTTATAAAGTGGAAGGCAATCACGGCTAAGACGTAGTGTGAACATAGACAATAGGCGTGGTTTTCGACGATGTAATAGCATACGCCATTTCCGTTCTATATTAATGGTGAGAATAGAATGGACGGTTGGATGGACATTCGAAGAGGACAGTATTTTCAGGATTACGAACAAATTTGGTAAAAAAAAAAAAATTATAATAATAAAAATAAAAGAAAAAAAAAAAAGCTGAAAGTTTTTAAACTTAAACTAACAGTATATAGGCCTAGTTACAGTGTGCTTGGATCTGAAGTAGTTGCTAAATGATTTGCATCTGTATTTGTTTGAAAAGTGAAATTCGAGAACAATAATCAATCTCGTAAATCCTGTAATTAAGATTAGGACAAACATGGACCCTTGGATACACCAGAGGCGAGTCCTATAACTTGATTAGGTAAACGGTGTAATTCATAATCGTAGTCACAATTGATATGTAAAGAATGGCTTAACAATTAGCATGAAACAAGTCGGACAACCCAGTGATAACTTGTATTTGCAAATTAAATCATAAAAGCCATAGAATTTACGAATTGTTGATTTTAAAAGAAACTGCTGAATCACCTGTAACATCAAATTATTTGTCAGTAGCCTGTCTTCGTTTTAAAAATTGATCATACGCAGAACATGCTCATGTGTATCAAATCAGTAGAGAGACTTATGTAAATATGTAAGTGATAATTGTTACATAAATATAGGAATTTGACGATAGAGAAGATGAAGTCATCCCGTTGTCATGAAGTTGAGTTGTTAGTTTGCCGTTAATATTTGTGTTCAATATCTAAGCACAAAGCAGATGTGGAAGATTGTGGCGTCTTATTACTTCGAGTACACTTGGATACTTCGAATAGGAGAAAAATCGGCTTTGACATTGTGTATGTAGTACCGCTTTTAAAGTTGAAATGCAAAACAAAAAAAATGTTGTAGATCAAATTCACTCCATCCTCTCTCCATATGAGTGAAAGATTCTCGAGCGGGACGTTAAACTATATATAATCAATCAATTAATCACTCCATCCTTTTTATGCTATAAGACGTCAGAATATTTCTTTAAGGATAGATTAGTGTCATAATGTAAACAAATATTTACCAGGTAGATTTACATGCATTCTTTTTTCAGTTATGAAAAACGTGAGTCATGGAGATACATTGGTGGGTTTTTTTCTTTTCTAAGTTTATTCATTTGCATTTGTAACAATTAAAGATAAATTTGGATTTATGAAAATGAATTATGTCGGGCGATATCGATGCCATATCAAAATATCATTTTGTTCCCTGAAAAATAGAAATAATGATCTTCAACGGAGACAACCGGTTTTTTAAGTCAAAAGACTTCTGTATAAAAATGGTGCATCTCAACTCGTTCAGTAACTATAGGAAACAAAGGTAAACAGCTAAGATTTTATAATTTACTACCATATTGAACCGCTAAGATTTTTTAATTTACTACCATATTAAACAGCTAAGATTTTATAATTTACTATCATATCGAAACAACACAAGGAAGCCTTCAAGACATTGCATCTCCTTCAGCATTGACTAATACCTGAAACATCTTTGAACATGCAGTCGGGTCCTGTCAAACTGACATGATTTACTCATTATTGCACCTCTTACCGTTTGCTGAATGCTCTGTATGATGAAATGTTTTGAAGCATAGATGTTCGGACATAAATCGAAATGAAAAAGAATCGGATGCAATATCATACAGATTAGATTTAGTGTTCTACATTAGAAAATAAAAGTGTTCAGGTGAGTAATGTGGCACTCGGTTCGCAAGAGCGTGGTTTGTTCTGATATGGGTTTTCAAAATGTACATGTGTTTCTGCGGGAGTAACATTTAAAACGTTTTGATGATTTTCCCCCAAATTAATGTAATATAACTATTTAATCGCGTATTGAAGTTATTGTTAATATTAGCATTCGAGTTGTATAATCTCTAGGTATAAATCATGTGAATTTAAAATTAACTTTTAAAATGCACTAAACATTAGATACTGACAGAATTTAAAAACGCAACACACGTTTTTCTGGGGTTTTTTTTTTTATTTATTTATTGAAAATATTACATATAAAACTTTTTTTCCAAAATTTACACACCATACATCGTATTAATTTTTAAAACACGTCTATCGATTTACCTGTGTTCATTGTTTCCGCGTTATGAGTAGCTTCGCGCGAAATTTTCAGGACTTTTTTTTTCAAACCTGTGGAAAGGTAATAGGAGTTTTTCTCGATAAAACAACTTTGTTGGTGAAAGCATAGGCACCACTAACAGAAAAAATTCAAAACCAAGCCTATGTCGCGCTTAAGCAATGAAATGCGCAATCAGGCACTTGGTTTGCTGCAAGCAGGCGTTAGTCGGCGTGAGGTTGCAAGGCGTTTTAATGTCCATCCTTGTACAGTTAGCCGGTTGTTGTCACAATTCCATCAGACAGGATCCCTAAATAATTGCTCAAGGCAACGTCATCTGCGCAATAGGTTTACTGCCGCTGCGACCACGGCGAGAGAAATCATTGGACGTCATGGAAGGCCTATTCACCCTAGAACCGTTTCCAGAATTTTGAAGTGCCATGGGATCCGCTGCAGAAGACCTTATAAGGGGCTACAGCTTAAACCGCATCACCGACGATACAGATTGCAATGGGCAAGGCAGCATCTGACTCGTCAAAATTAGTCACATGTTGTGTTCTAAGATGAGTCCAGATTAAACGTTAGCAACGCAGACGGCAGATGTTGAGTTTACCGTCGTTTACATGAACGTTTTGCAGACATTGTGTCCTCGAGCGCGACAGGTTTGGAGATAGGGGCGTCAAGGTCTGGGGTGCGATTAACCACAATTTTCGGTCACAACTGGTCGTTTTAAATGGAACCCTTACTGCTAGGAGGTATGTGGACGAAATTCTGCAGCCTGTTTTAGCACCATTAATGCAGCAGAATAGGCAAGGAAATGGGTTAATTTTCCAACAGAACAATGAGCGCGCACGTACGGCAAGATAGAAACAAAAAAATTTCAAGCGAACGCCATTGACGTCCTTGATCGGCCCGCTATGTCCCCAGACTTGAATCCAATCGAACATTTGTGGGACGAGCTGGGGAGACGTGTGCGCAGCCGCCAGCCTCAGCCTCAGAATCCGCAAGAATTAGGGAGAGCCTTGTTGGAGGAATGACAGAATATTCCTCAGAGGACCATCCGAAATGTTTGTCAATCAATGTCACGTGGCCTTCGCGCCGTCATCACTGCTAATGGAGGTAATAGTGAACAAAACCACATTTTTGACGCACCCCTCATTGACATTCATTTCAACTATAACCTCCTTGTGAATAAAATGATGTTCAAAATCAAAGAATCGTGTTCAGTTAACATGGTTTATAATATACCACTATGAATTTGTTTATTAGAGATATGAACAAATTTATAATATATAAAATTATCAAGTGTTGCGTATTTAAAGTCCGTCAGTATAATATAGTTGTCAATTTGCACTGCGTTGTTTCGGGTTCAATTTATTTCATTTATATGAATACGGAAGGGCGTGCAGTGTTTTGTGGATTGCAGACTATTTTTACGGATTACTCAACTATTAGTATGAAGTGGTCTTGAGGTGATGAGGGAAGATAAGTCCAGACAAGTGCGTGAAAACTCCTTTTACAATAGTTATCCTTCTCCATAAAGTTGTTTCTACTGACGGATTTTGCTTACAATAGCAATTAAGATATCTTAATTAAAGTTTGACTTCACAATTAACTCTTCATCCTGAAGGGATACGTGTACGTAAAAAATTCATATCGTCAGTGTGGTCCGATCTGAAAAAAAGATAATGATGTAATTTCGTATATTCTGCGGCCTGTTACCTTGATTTCTTGTCCCCTTTCAAAAGAACATAACCCCTTCGTTTCAAGTAACGTACCCCCTCCCCCTCTCACATTTTACCCAGCTATGTTAAGGTATATAAAGAATGGATTGGGCAAGAAAATATTACGGAAAAGGTACTTGGAGGCAGTAAAACGGGATTTTGGTAAAGTTTATCTTTTTGAAAAATATATCCAAAATTCTTATAAGCGTGCACAAATTAGAAAGGAGGGAGATTTATTACTAATTGTAAGTTATAATCACACGTATTACTGAATGAATTTGCCTGTCAAGATTTCCTGTATTCCAGTGTCGTTTTCAATTGTCGACAGCAACAGCCACTTGTTCAGCGGAGGAATACTTGAGAAACTTTTGTAAGAGAAATGAAAGTAAAACGGCGACCTGCGCTAATGAAGAAAAATATTTGATACAACATATGTTTCCTAAACATTTGCACGGTGAAAATGAAGACCCATTAAGCTATTTTACTGCACATTTCATATGTAAAACATTTTGCTTTGCATTCCACATCTAAAAATAACCCATTAAGCTATTTTAGCTGCACATTTTACATTAATAGAATAACCCATTTTGCCGTGCGGGTACACAATTCACGAGTAAAATGAAAGAACACAGTTTAGTTTAAAGTGGCATAGTAAGACGTGTGTGCATTGTACATTGTGATGTCACAATAAGATATTTTAAGAAGGTGTATACTATTTGCAAGTGAAAATCAGAACCTGTTACATACAGTTGCTTTACACTTTTACCAAATCCGAGGATGCAATAAATTCGCTAATTCTTGCAGATAAGTGTGATTCAGCCTTCCATGGCCATAGTGTTCTTTTGATGTCATTTAACTCTGCAGTTATCCCAGGGGAATACCGTATATGACTGCGATGAGAGATATTTCCTTTTATGGTTTTTATTCACTGCGGATCGATTATACACATTGTTATACAGCAGACAGGCGTAATGATTGTGTATTTTTATACAGTACCGAGTGGTTAGAGCATCGGGCTCAAAATCACAAAGCCTCTCACCTCTGTCGGCGCGTGTTCGAATCTCGGCCGCGGCGTTATGTGAGCAAGTTTGCCAGTTTACTTGCGGAAGGTCGGTGGTCTCTTCCCAGGTACATTGTATCTGGGTTCTCTCCTCCACCAACAAAAACTGGACGCCACCAGATAACTGAAAAAATGTTGAGTGCGGCGGAAAGCAATATAAGATATTAGATTAGATAAAATACAGAAATATGGTCATAAATAGTGTTTATGGAGTACATTGGGATAAGACTGGAAATAACCAACTAACGGGTATATATCTTGTGTCTCCTCTTATATAGAAATTTAAAGGTCCTCTGGTTCAGAAAGATTGTAACCTTTACCTGGCATTAAATCAAAAATCAAGAACCGCGACAGCCACGTTTTCATAAGTCGGAAGACTTCTTTGTCAAAATATCGCACTTCAACGCGTTCAATAACTACAGAAAACAAAAGAGAGCCGTTAAGTATTTAGAATTTACTGCCATATTGAAACAATACAAGAAAGCCTTCAAGAATTGCTTATCCTTCACCATAGACTAATATATGAATTACCTTTGAACATGCAATCGGTACTGTGCCTGTTAAACTGGAACATTAAGAATTTCTACAGTTGTCATGGCAATATCTGGACTTTGTGTAAGGTGTTTCAAAAGGCTGTGTGTGTACATTGCATAATCCAAATCAAATAGTTTTCTTAATGATACGCAAGAGCATGTTCTGCGTATGATCAGTTTTTAGATCGAGACGGGCTACTAACAAGTAAGTTGATGTTACAGGCGCTTCATCAACTTTGATTAAAGTCAGCATTTTGCAAATTCTGTGGTCGTTTTAACGATCTGATTTACCAATACAACCTGTCGTTAAGTAAAATGCCGTATGAAGTGTTTCATATCAATTGTTAGGCCGTTCTTTACATACTGATTTTGATTACGGATTACTACGCTTACCTGATCATGATATAGGGTTGACAGGGTATGCTTACTCCTCCTAGGCACATGATTCTACTTCTAATATTTTCATGGGTTCGAGTTTGTACTACTCTTAATTTTATGTCCTTAATAGGACGTATAAGATTGATCACTGCTCGTTATCTTCACCTTTTTCAAGTGGCAGCAAGGTTGAATTCTCGCCATCGAAAGCAAATGTATTAATTCACTTAGATGGTCTAGCAGTTTTCAACACTGGTGACACACTGGTATGAAATGTGATCCATGGGTCTGAGCGATCGTATCTTCTCGGGCTCTTTTGGCAATCGGAAAACGATCGATAACCTCCATTCTGATAGAATGAAAATCTATTGTCAGTTTTACTATAAAGTTTTACCAGAGACGATTTAACTTCACAAGAAGTTTCAGTGACTGAACAGTGGATGGAACCATCCATTAATTTTGTTTTGTACAAAGTTCTTGCGTAACAGAAAAGGAGAAAATACAATGGACCTGACCAGGATTCGAACCTCGGCCCTCTGAATCTCTAGTCAGGTGCTCTACTAACTGAGCTAACTGGTCACCGGCAATCAAACCCTTCAGACTGCCACATTTCCCCCATCTTAAATGTCTTCGCCATTGAAGACACAAACCCTGATTCCTTTGCCTCTTGCAAGCATTTTCACCCGTCGGTTCCAGGGGTGGTCAACGACAGCAAATATAACAGGAAGGAAGAAAATGCAACGGACCAGACCGGGATTCGAACCCGGGTCCTCTGAATCTCTTGTTAGGCTTTCTACAAACTGAGGTTGCTGGCCATAGGCAATCGAACTCGTCTGACCGCCACATTTGCATTTAGTAGATTTAATGTATTCGAGGTGGGGGTTTTATTCAGCTCGCCAGAAAGGCGTGAGAAGTTGCGATTAGGGTCGTCGAGGTCAGCCTCGGTCTGAAGTGAGTATCCTTTTGACAGAGAAGGATAATTCCTTTAGGTATTATGTACCCGAGCTCGCAAACATTCCGTAATAATCACTCGTCGAATAACAAGTATACTTAAATCTCTTTGGAAATGTTGCCCAGATGAAATACTAGTATAGCAAGCCAAGTCTTAGACGCTTTGTTTTTACTCGTTAATGGTGACTTTAAGTGAAATTGCAGCCATTTTCTCTAACGATTTTTTCATGAAACACATAAAATGTTTACAAAATATAATTCATCTAAAACAAACTATCTGCACAGTTTCAAGAAACGAAAATACCTCCTTTACCCAGTTATATTAACAAGGTATCTAAAGAATGGATTAGGTAAGATGATATTATTGAAAAGGTCTTTGGAGACGGTAAGACGGGATTTTAGTAAATTTGTCTTTTTAAAAATATACCCAAAATTTTTATATGCGTGCACAGATTAGAAAGGAGGGAAGTTATTGGCAATTGTAGGTTATAATCATTCGTATTACTGAATGAATGTCCTGTATTCCAGTTTCGTTTTCAGCTGTCGACAGCAACAGCCACTCGCTCAGCTGAGATTTAAGGAAACATTCATCGAGTATTTGAACTGCTGTTTTGTAAGAGAAACAAACGTAAGACGGCGAACAGCGCTAATTCGACTATAATTACGTAAGCAATGCAGAAAACTAGATAATGAATATTTGATGCAAATGTTCCCAATAAACATTTGCACAGTGAGAATTTAGAACCATTAAGATATTTTGCTGTACATTTCACATGTAAAACACCCCATTAAGCTATGTTGTTGTGAGAGTACTACAATTCACAAGTACAGTGAAAGAACACACTGTTGAGTTTAAAGTGGCATAGCAAGAAGTGTGTGCATTATACATTATGATGTCACAATAAGATGTTCTAAGAGGGTGTTTAAGAATAATGATGAACTATTGGCAAGAGAAATCAGAAAACTGTTCCATATTTTACTCTTTCTGGAAATGTATCAAATCCGAGGATGCAATAAATTCGCTAATTCTTGCAGATAAGTGTGACTCAGCCTTCCATGGTCATAGTGTTCTTTTGATGTCATTTAACTCTGCAGTTTTCCCAAAGGGGAATACCGTATATGACTGCGATGAGAGATATTTCCTTCTATGGTTTTTATTCACTGCGGATCGATTATACACATTGTTATACAGCAGACAGGCGTAATGTTTGTGTAGTTTTATACAGTACTATTAAGTAGTCATCATAATGTAATATATATCATCTCACGTGACCTCACCGACGGCTAGTCTCGTCTTGGAGGAACGTTTACAGAAATACGATCTTTACTTCCGTTTCACTGATAATGCATGCCCCCTTTATTTGAAAATACTGGTCAATATTGACTTTCAGGCGATAGTTGGACTTCGATTGTTGCACGTTTTTCCAGTTACAATTAATATATTTTTGCAAATGACATATGAAGGTCTTACAAGAAGGTTAGGAGGTTTATGTCTGAGGACTGACACTCTAGGGCGAAAAAGTTTGTTAAATTGTCGTTCTTAGCGTCTGTGGGTGGAATTTATCTTTGATTCGCGTCCTGCTTTGTAGGTAATTTAAAAGGTAATTTTTTTCCTTTTTACCCCATTCAGGGTTGTTTGAAACATTGTGATTATTTGCATCAAAGTTTCTACTGGCGATAACTAAGAGTCAGTGATACCTATAGCTAGAACTTTTAAGTGAATTGTTTTCCTAAACAGCATGCAAAATAATGATTAAAAACGCTTTTATCAGTAACAACTATAAACATTCTGATATTGATACAATACAAATAAACACATTTTTCAAAGTGAAAATGAAGCGCAATCATAAATGAACGGATTTTGAAGCTTAATTTTCATGATAAATACATGTATTTATCTGTTAACAGTAACTACGCTAGCGCGAAACATCTAAAATCCTCGAAATTAGGTACAGTTGCAGTAACTTGCGCATGCCCACAAATCATTATGGAGGTAAAATCTCATGACAAGGAATTTGCATACCGTTTTATAAAGCACTCAACACAAAACATGTTGAAGTAATACTTCAACATGATGAAAATAGCCTACCCGAGGTTCTACGTTCTCTACGGCGATATTTTGTAGTTTTTATTGGAGTTTACGCGTCCATCACCTTGGCTTGATAACACTACCTCTAAGGAGTGGTTATATTTTTGGACGTTAGTGATTCCAATATATCCGCATCGTCTACCGAATGAAATAACGAGTTCTTCTACTGAAAATGGTATGTAATATCAACCTCCATATAAAGTTCAAACTTTCAGTCCAGTCACCATGGCGTTATGATTGGTCTAAAACTATCCAATCGCCAAACTTTGCACACAACAGGTTAGTAATCCTAAAGAAAAGGGGCGTATCTTTTTGGACTGATAGAAGATTAAGATTACCATGTGGTTTTTGAATAGTTGATCTTCCCCAGTTCCCCCGATGGTCTTGAATCTTTTCTTTTAGTTTTTGACGGTGTTGCATTCTATAATGATCGCTTTAGGTTCTAATTTTTGTTTTTTGTTTTTGCTGGGGGTAAATTCACTTTGGATGGTAGCATGACAAATTTTCCAAAAGCTTCTCACTGATGTTCCTCTGGTATTTCTGAGGAAGTGTTATGTTTTGAGCAATTAAAATAAGAAAGGTGAAGATTACCAATAGTGATCAATATCATATATCCTTTTAAGAATACAAAATTTAGAGTTAGACAAACACAGGCCCATGAAAACATCAATGGTGGAATCAGGTGCCTAGGAGGAGTAAGCATCCCCTGTTGAAAGGTCACACCTGCCTTGAGCTATCTCTTGGGGATGCGGGTAAGAATACCGGTAGGTCCTTAATACTCCTTGCTTGTCGTAAAAGGCGACTAAAAGGGGCGAACCTTCTGATAAGACATTAAAATCGGAGACCACGTGTCACAGCGAGTGTGGCGTGATAGAGATACCTCTTGCTCAAAGGGGCCGTAAGCACTGAAAATAGGCCTAATTTTATAGCCCTTATCGGCAATGGTGAAGTCTTCAAGGGAAAAATTCTTGCGTGGGACACTAAACAATATACAACCCGTCTTGAGCTCTATATCTATCAGGTAAACGGAGTAATGCGTAGTGGAAATCAGTACATGAAGAACGACCTAACAATTGATATGAAACATATCAGATACCATTCGACCCATTAACAGCATCATTAAGGTTTTGTATCACTTATTTTGAAGGAATTCCTCCTTTATCACATGTTATGCATCGCTGAGGTCCCCGGTACAATGCAATCAATATGGGCTCAGAAAATTAAACGATAATCCTACTGGCAATCAGCTACTGAACCCACGCCGGTTCCAGTGCACCAAGCTAACCCAGTCTCCTCTCAGGCCAGGGAGTTGCAGAGGGTAAGTTGGCTTTGAAGAGAACGAGGAGTGAATTATTTCAATATCTATGACAACATGCGTATTGAAACAAAGCATTATTCTTTGAAACCGCGCATCTTAAAATTATGTTTACCTTTAAACAGAATGAAAATTCTGCTACCAGTTACCACCGAAACAGATTGACTCCGCAAACAAATCTATAATGTAACCAAATAAATGTAGATTCTAAATATTTTTAACCTCTGCGTCAAAACTTCACAGTCTTGAAACTTATCACCGCACTAATCTATATCCGAACCCCTTGTCTCTATACAGATAACAAATTTTATTATGATACTAGGTTTGGAGTTTGTAAAGCAGATTATTGAAACGATCATAGAATTTTCAAAATGTTGACTTTAAATGAGGCTGTCGAAATCCCTGTAGCATCAACTTTTTTGTCAGTAGCCTGCCTCGGTTTGAAAATTGGTCACAAGCAGAGCATGCTCTAGAATATAGAATCAGTACCACATACATGTGATAATTGATATCCCTACATAAATATTGGGAGTTGACGATGGAGAAGCTGAAGTCACACCGTTTGCCATACAGATAGTCATTAGCCATGTTCAATAAAATATCCAAATATGAAACAGATGTGAGAAACTTTGTGATGTCTTCTATTTCGAATTCACTAGGATATATCGAATAGACAGATGAATGAAAGTTAATATTATAAACTGAAAAAATGTCGTCGATATATCTAAATGTCGAGTTGAATGCCACACCAAGAGATTTCTTCTTCTCATGAACAAGTAAAGATAATAGACAGTGATCAATCTCATTAATCCTATAATACAGATCCCTGGATACATCACAAGTGGGATCAGTTGTCTAGGAGGAGTAAGCATCCCTGTTGACCGGTTCTTTGGAATTGCATAGTTACACCACTTCTTGTGACGTTTTGAAATCCAGTATAGGTAACTCAAATTCATTCGTCCCATTGACTGGTGCAGTAACTCAAATCCATTCAACCCATTGACTGGGATTGAAAACTGAAACGTGATTTTGAATAATTTCGTCTTTTAAAAGGAAACAGAGTACAAGTTGGACTACCAAATATGGAGTCCCGTGGCGACCTGGGTTAGGATAGGTCCTCAGTAATCCTTGTTTGTCGTAAAAGGTGACTAAATGGGGTAGTCCTTCGGATGAGACCGCAAAAATCAAGAACCTGTGTCACAAGTGTGGTACTACAATACATTCACCCCCAAATCAAAGGCTGTAAGCGCTGAGCATAGGTCTAAATTTGGAGCCCTTCACTGGCAATGGTGACGTCTCCATATGAGTGAAAAATTCTCGGGAGGGACGTTAAACAATAAACACAAATGACCAACTAAATGTGGAATTACAATCCAGTTGTAATAAGTCTTGTATTAGAGGACACTGCTCTTACATATGTTGTCAGCAGGCACCAGTACATAATCTTCATTGAACTTTTGTAATTCTTTCATCATTTCTGGAATACTAAGTACAAAAGAAATACATTTTTGATTTAACGTGTCTAACACGAGAATCTTATACCCCTCTTACACTCTATCCATTCTGACAAAGTGTTAAGTTCTTTCTCTTCATAATAATCCCATCGTCTAGCATAATCTTCGGCAGAATTCATAATGGAGATAACATTATATTGCCAATTGAAAAGATCGAGGCTTCCTATTAAAAAAAACTTGAAAGTACAAGAGTAAAGTTTTGTGCAAATATGATGTGAACCTAATTCTTCCTTGACGTTAATTAAAGGTGAATAAATATGGGACATCGAGTATATTTAGATTTTTTGTATAAACGTTGTTTATTATATCCACTTCGCTTTCGTCTTTGTAAAAAAAATAAAGGTGAAGATAATGAAGAGTGATCAAGAGTTGGGCAAATGCGAATTCCATGATGTACCAGAGGTGAGATCAGATGCCTAGGAAGGGTGAGCATCCCCTGTCGCCCTGTCACAACCGCTGTGAGCCCTACATTCCGATCAGGTAAATGGAGTAATTCTCAGTCAAAATCAGTGTGTAAAGAACTGCCGAAAAAAAATGGTATAAAACACGTCAGACAAGAATTTGAATCAATGACAGGCTGTACTGGTAACTAGATCATTATAACGACCATACAATTTGCGAAATGCGAGAATGTTGAAACCCTTGTAACATTATAAAGTTCCATTGAATTAATATTATTTCCATGTGCATTCCCCACATTTTTCTACATCATCACTGTACCCATATGAATTGATTTATTATATTGTGTTATACGCCCCGCTTGAGAATTTTTCACTCATAAGGAGATTGTCGGTGAAGGGCTGCAAAATTTAGACCTATGCTCAGCGCTCAAGTCCTTTGAGGAGGGAGGTATCTTTCTCGTGCCACACCTGCTGTGACACGGAACCTCGGTTTTTGTGGTCACATCCGAAGGATGGAAAAGCAGTGTCTAGTTTCTAATCCATTTATATCCTTGTCGTCTACGACAAGAGGTATTCACAGTTGGGTTTTTAGTATGAAAGAATGTTTTAAAAAGAATTATGACCCTCAGGGACAAGATGGAATGATCCAGGAAATAACACGTTTATTTTATCACGTGATAGCATAAATTCCACCAAATCCAGAAGAATTCAGAGATTTAGACTTCTTTGAAGAATATCTTGATATTAATGGTTTGACAATGTCGGACGGATATCTTTGAAAAAGAGCAAACAAAGGCTTTGCGCTAGTAGAAATTCAGATCAAATAATTCTCGTTCAATGAGGAGATGGTATGGTCATTATAAAGACCCTGTAACAGTATCAGAAAGTAGGCACTTCGTTGGAGCTCATGTGAAAGAAAAACAGAGGAAAATCGAAGACAAAAACGGCTCCCAGGGAAAGTAGAAACCGAGCGTTATGGATTGAAAGCCTTCAGTGGCCTACATTTTCTAGAGGGTTCGTAGCCTCTGAAAGGCTGAAAAAAATTCTTCATATATTCCTTAATGTTACTTTGAATCTAGCTCAAATGAGATTTCCTTACTACAATTTGTTCGTTTGATGTCGATGTCGTTGTTAGCTTTTTACATTTTCTTCAACACATCTTTAGCAACTGTACACTGTAAAAAAAATCGATGGGACATTGAATTGTGCTGACAAATGAGCTTCAGTGATTGCAAAGAAGAACGTTATCGAATAATTAGAAAAGTTCCTTTTAATACAGTGCGAGTATTCTGAAGATCAATGGCTACGGAAAACACGTGTATCTCTTGGGGGTGAAGCAATCACAAATTACACAATTTCATGAAAAGTCTTTAGGGATGTAAGGGGGGGGGGGACTTTACCATGCATGTACTGTATTGAAGTACGCTACAAATATTAAGATCCACCTCTGGTTCAGAATGCAAGATTAAGGATAGTCCCACGAAGAAAAGCCACGACAGATGAGTTTATATACAAATTATTCCCCACATTCCTTGGGTCTTTTTCATCATCCACTGTGAGCTTACGCACAGGCCTGACAATATGTTGGGATTAGACTTCAAGGTATCTATGTAGTTTCTGATTCGGCGATATCTTTTTGAAGGGGTTTTAGTAAAGTGGTAAAGTGCCGGTACCAGTATTGGCATATCACGGAGAAGATCTGCTTTGAATTCCTACATGGATATTGATTGAAGAGACATATGAATCCCAATGTACTCCCAAGATTTGCGGAATCAAAGGACAAGATGCAATAGATCTTGTTTTGGTGTACAGATCGTGCGACAGATGCGAGAACAAAATTAAGTTATTGACTGAATATCGGGAAATATGCCTGCCCGAGGTCGTTGCACTGTAAAGGGGACCAGACTTGCGAGTTCTTCCGTGCAACAATTGAGCACGGACAATTTTCTGATTTTTACAAGTAAAATTACAGAGTAGATTTCTATGGCTTAAGAAAATCCTGGGTACTCTTTGTAAAATCAAAGGCCTGAAAGGCCACAAAGGCGTCGAGTGCAATATCATATACATTAGGGCTCTCAATAAATTTAGAGGGCAGGTAAATTAGAGAAAGTAAGAGAAGAAATGTTTGAGTGCCACAGGAGACATTTCTTCATGTTTAAATACATAAATAAAGCATTGCAATCATTTGTAAAATGCTAGCAATATGTGTTTATTTACATAAAAAGAAATGAAGAAGAGAATTTGGGCTGAAGTTACTTATCCTTACAAGTTCATACATGTGCCCTCCTCTTGCTAGATAATATCCCTCAAGACTAGCTACTTTACAAAGGCTATAATAAAAAACTTGAAATTGCAGACGAAAAATGATGAAAAGAATATAACTGGTTCAGAGTTAGACTACTTGTTTATAAAAGGTATATCTCCTGTTCATGTATAGTGTAACAATTGTACGGCATTAACTCTGTTTTCAATCAAGTCTTACAATTCAAAAGTTCAACGTAATATGCAGCAAGGTTATTGGAATTATGAACAAGATTCAATTCCCAATGGATGCTATCTAGCGTGGGTTTCTTCGCAAAATAACCTGTTATTTTTGTCGCGATGCACACACTTTAGTTTTGCTTAATTAAAAACCAGGATCGGGATTATCGAAAACAAAACCGGAAATAGACTTTGTGTTTTTGAAATAGCAACCTAACTGTGACCACTTTAGTTTTACTGTTTCTACTGATCTGAAATAAGGATGGATTTTTAGTGCAACTACGAGACTATAGATATAAATGAAAACCAAATTTGAGCAGGTTATTTTGTAAGTACTTAATGAAATCGTACGACACAAATTTCGCGGGAAAATCAGTTTCGTAGTCAATCCATCCGCAAATAATGAATTTCTCTCACCAAACAATCGTTATTTAACTATTGGACAAAGATATAATAATAAACAACGACATCAACAACGGAAATGATATTGCGCCTTTCAAATATCAAATAAATTCAATGTTTCAAAGTCTTGAATCGTAAGCAACATTCAAAACCAATAGGCACTATTTGATTTTGTCCATTGAGATGAAAGGCGGCGTAGAGGTAAAATTTTGTATGACCTCTAGACGGCTCTGAGCAAGCTCGACGCCTTAAAAAATTAAGAAAAAATACTAACATATGTAGTGCTTTCTTACCGCAGAAAACGCTGCGGTAAGTGTATCGTCATGTGCGATATTTTTTCAGACGGTTGGGGGAGGGGGGCTATATGAACGGTGTAAAGGAGTCGGTTTCAAAATATCTGAAAGGCGTTATCGGTTGTTTATGCAGTTATTTCTACCCTTCAATGAATAGGTCAGATGTATGTTTTATGTACTGTATTTCTCCTACGATTTTCAATGTTAATTAGTCCGACCACTCCTCTTTTGTGAATTATTGCTCTATTTGAACCTCAATAAATACGACAACAAACATTAATTTTATATTATTTTATTAAACCAAACACTGCTTAACCGAAACGTACAATTTCTAGTAGAGCAAATTTTATAGGCAAATAATCAAAGTACAATAAAAGTGCAGATATCCGAACCAGCGGATTATCATTGGACGATATTAAGCAAAATATGAATAAAACATGAGAAAAACTCAAGTACCAGCCTCAAGTCAAAGGGACCAGCCCTGTTCGCCATTACGACGTAAAGATAAATGTTAGTGATCAGTCAAGAAAATTCACAACACACTTGTTGTTAACATTCCGTCAAAATCAAAAACAAATTCTCCATCTTTTAAGGAGGTTCATTAACGACCAGCGTTAATGAGAAACATGATGATATGATAATGACATAGATAATTGATAACTTCAAAAATCTACACAAATAAATGAGGGTACAGGTACCGATCTCTATACAATATCGTTTGATAAAAAATATATAGATTATTGATAACTTCAAAATCTACACATTCAGTCGATGGCGAGTCCAGCCCAACCACCTAATACAAACGAGAAAGTACACTAAACACAGTACAAGAAAAGTACAAATAATTACAAGTGTATCAAAGATAAAAAAAAAGTGTCTGTTCCAACCAGTGGAACTTGCACAAAATCGTCCAGCGATTTTTTTACACACAATATATAGCGAAAACTGTTTGAATTCCGACAAGCGGAATGGTCAAATCCTATGACTACCTCCGGTCCTGCGGATCGCATGGAGATGACGAAAACGTAGAAGGAAAATGGCAATATGCCATACGGAAAGAAAATCGTAAGTCGGAACTTACACATCGGCCTACTGGGAGTCTTCGGTGAAATCCTGCACACCTGAAGAAGGAAAAAAGGGATATAAGCTAACATACACATAAATGTGTGTCGCACTTACAGACATTGCAAGAAGTTTTCGTAACACTAAGTGCAATTATGTAGTACTTACCACTTGGCGTGCAAGACGAAATGAGTTGTTTGAGTTGATACAACTCAGGTTCTGGATGAACGGCTGTGGTCACCTTGAAAGTGGAGAGATTCGGCTGTATGGATGTCAAGGACATATCCATCTTGACCGATTCCAAATCCCAGCAATCAGGATCCAGCACGTCATCCAAAGAATCGCTTTCAAAGCCTGATTCCGGTGTGAGGGCGAATGAAGAAAGGTCATCACTGCCAAACTTCTCGTCTGCTGTGCTGATTGTACTGTAGGGAGAGGAAGGAGATGGTGAATTGTCGAAGCTCATCACTTGTTGGTCATCAGTTCGAGATTCTACTTTAACTTTCACGACCTCTTCTTTTGGTTTCTCTGTGAATTGAAGGAATTCTTCAATATCAAAGTCATTCGCAAGAGGTTCGTGGTTTTCTTTGCAGGCCTCTTGTTCAATGGGCTCCTCTTTGACTATGATTTTCCCCTTCGCAACATTTTGCAACAAGATGATTTCTTCTTCTCTCGTCAGCGAAACGTGATCTATTTCATTGAAGAATGAATCAACGTAAAATGCATCTAGGCTTGGTAAGAGTTTGCGAGGCTCACCTACTGGATTTAAAACTTTGCGTGGCTCACCAACTGGATTCGTGAGCGGATTTTCGGTGATCTGTCTCTGTTTTAAAGCACACAGGTGTTTGGCGACTAGTACTGGGTCTATAGATTTGCTGTTTTTCACAGAGTGAATAGACTCACATTTCGTGGGGGGTTCTGGAGACGAGACTGGTGAAGGTTCTGGTGTAAGATAGCAAGCTGGAACACCTGGAACACTCACGTCTGGAACACTCACGTCTGGAACAACTTGTTCCAGTGGTTTTTCTTCGTACATGGGTTTAGACGGGAAAACATCTGGCATGAAGCTCTTTTCTTTTGGTGACATCATAACGGTGGATAGGTTGTGGGCGTACATGACCTGCATGGGCCCTTGCCCCATTCCGTGATGATAATCACTGCCGCCGACTAGAGGACCAAACGAGTTTCTGTAAATATTGCTTTCAAAAGAGGATGGTAGTGGGGTAGTCTCTTGTTGTGGAGAATAAGTGTTTCTGTGAGCGAGACTGTTCACCATTCGGGCAACCTTCACTGGTGGCTTGCATGTGTAGTTTTCCTGAATCTTCCTCTTCAAAGCTTTTAAGGTATCTGTATGACCCTGACGTCCGACATTTGGTTGGTAACCGTTCTTCATAAACATAGCTGTTTGGTTTGGATTACCAGGGTTCTGCATATAAGATGTAGTTTGCGCAGTAAGCGAGTTATCGAAAGGCTGTTGACGAGAGAAGAAGGGTTGCGGAAGGATCCCAGAAGGTGGAGAAATGACATTTTCCATGGCCTGTGCTATGGGAGCACAAAACGCAGTGCCGAAAAAGAAATCGGGGGAGCGAGCTGCATACAGGGCAAACAGCTGACCCTGAACTTTAAATTGGTAGGCTTCTTTCTCACTGGAACACAAAGCAAAAAATCATTATTTGCCTACTCTATAAAGGGATATTGTTCTATATAGTGGTGATTCGACGCAATTGTTTCAAGAAGTTATATATTTACCTTATGACTTGGTTGATGCAGAGGATAACGGGGTCGTCGCTATTGGAAAGCAAGGCTTGGCGCACATGCATTACAATGTTGACCCAAATTATTTCATTTGATGCTGTAACCATGCGTACTGTCATCATGCAGCCCATTTCATGTCGGGACTTGATCACTGCAAGAGAATTTTAAGAACGTTACTTCATCACAAGTGCATGCCAAAAAGAAACAACGGAATGCGTTTAATGAAACTGAAGAATGAAAAAAAAAATACCATAACTTACATTGCACGTGTTTCTCTCGGGCTTCGTAAATGTCTTCGGGATGCAGATAAGAGTACCATGATTTGTTGCAGATGTCTTCATTTTTAACTCCAAGATGGTATTCTCCGTTCTCAGTTAGCTCAATGAAATTCATGTCGAGCTGATGTACGCTTTTGAAAACCATGGTGTTGTTCTGAATAAGACTTTCTTTGATGTCGGGAGTAATGAGAGGGGAACACACCGCCATGAACACTTGTTGTTCCGTACCTGGGTCCTGCCCTGGCACAGTTGCAAAGTGTCCCTTCACATGCATCACCTAAAGAAAATTAAGACAACATTGTGCATTCCCACGGTCTTTTTTACACAACACATGTTTTCTTTCTTGTAAAGCGACACTCTAACCTTCTTATCTTATCAGAAGCATATGTTACGCTTTACGTGTTCCGAGTTTTAAACGTCCCATATCCGACTTGTAATACACAACTCAAGTGTCATTACTGTTAATCTTCGCTTTCAAGTGTTCAACAGGTGCGCATATGTAAATCAACTTCATATTAGTCACCTTGGTTACACTATCTAATTTTTCCTTTTTCTACCTGTCTCTGTTACACTTTGCGGTTTACTATTCCCGCGGGCAAAACTTTGATGAAGAAAATATTACATTCTATAATGCGTCATTGTTATTAATCAGAAGAACATACCAATTTCCCCCTAAAAATAAGGCGTCTGAATTGAATATATGATAATGAATGCTCAGTGGTCCGGAAAGTTCGCCATAAACGTAGTGACAAGGAACATTTGTTACCGGAAACTATCATTAATCAGACGAATACATTTTCTTGTTCTTTCCCTGAGGCTATAGTTTGGCAGTAGTCCAGAAATATGCCATACTTTTTTCCTGAGTAACTTCAGAAATTTTATCTAATGTGCCTGTGTAAACGCATAAAAATGAAATACAGCCAACCTCGACTTCAATGAAAATCGATACAGCTATGCAAAAGCGCGCAGTCAAGTTGCACACTACTCATTAACAGTAGTAGATCTCTTTAGGTCTAAAGTGGTGGGCTATAAAATTACAATAAATGGGCTCTTTGAGGGTTTTTTATTATGTGTGACCCATTCAATTGCGCAGCGATCGATAAATGTTATATGGGATTCCTTCCAGTGTTTTACCTGGCAAGTTGCCATATCTTACGAAACGGGTAACAGTTTATGAGAGATAAAGTGAAGAGGACATCCGGCTTTGTCCCCAAACGACGTCATCAGTTTAACAGGAAAACTCTCCAAGTGCATTAAAGAAACCAAACACCACATTGGCTCTGAACAGCAATAGAGAGTGTTTAGAAACAAACTAAATCAGGAGATTACCTTGACGTCGCCGAAGCCAGCTTGTCTCTTGAGTGTTCTGGACATGTTCATTCTGCAAAAGAAGGCGACTTCTTTATCCGGGTCAACCTCTCCAGCACCATGTAAAAGCTGAGCGCGAACGGTCCCATGATCGCGCTTGTCTACGATGTCAAATAGACTGTCTCCTTGAGTCTTCATGTCAACCTGGCAAAACAGAAATTCATTTTTTGTTTCCTTTTGCTTTTGAAAGTAAACTAGTTATCTAAAGTACCATGCAGTTTCAAAGAATAGTGTGATATTTAAGATGTATAGATACCTACCATTGAATGACCCAAATATTCTGTAACATTTTCCGAAATGTACACCAGCTTTCCATCGCGTGTAGTTACCAGCAAAAACCCAGTTAAAGACTGCAAGTATAAAAAAAATCATTTATCATTCTAAACCCCATGAGTTAAACGATCAAATTGACTCTAACATTTATCATACAAAAGTCAAGAGCAAAGTAATTTAATATTTTATTTTTATTTATTTTATTTTATTTTTTTTTTTTTGGTAACGTGGAGATTGTTTTAATTCGTTTTTCGTAATTAATAACGATTTTATTACTATTTTATATTTTGATGCGACCTCTTGTGGAGAGATAGCGCGTTTCCTCTATAATCTGTATGACCTCCTTTATTATTGACGTCAATGTAAACTATATATAGACATCTGCTGTTATGTTGCTATTGCGGTGAAGGTAATAGGACAAGCATACGAGACGCCTTAGCACTCAAGTCAGAATATTAAATTCTGTTTTACTTATTTCATTTTCGGAGTATTTTTCTTATGCTCCCTGTTTATTCTGTTTTTCTGATTTTAAAAATTCATCACCTGAGGTGATATCATACATCATTCACCGAAGCGAAAAAAAATTTGACCTCCCTGCTGAATGACGCAAATGTCGGAATCTATTATTCAAGCTTCACAAGAAAGGTAAATACCCACATTTCAATACACTCTATTACCACGTGAACATGTACTGTCGTAACGGTAAAGGCGATTAAGATCAAATTACCTGTGAGAAATCGCAAGGCGAATCAGACGAATTGCCAGCTGTGGAATTGAATACTGAAAAGAGAGAGAGAGAGATAAGTCGAAATCTAAGTCAAACTGAGAAAATAATTCCAAAATTATATGTCTGACGAAGGATTTGATACATAAGCAGACGCTACTTACGTTTCTGTAAGATGTTACATTTCCTGATAAAAACACAACTAAGAGACATGATTTGTAGCTGAGAAAGGCGTTGTCTGGCACTTTCCGGGAGAGGCAGCAGATCCCTCATGACTCCAATCTCGCCATTTATTTGGTCACGACGCTGTTTTGATGCGCCTTTGTTTGATCTGAAAGAATGAAGATTTTTTTTTTCTTCAATGGCGGACCTTTCCAGAGACACACACAAATATACACAACACAAAATGAGAATCTTCCCGATATATCCGTCACTAAAAGTCTGGAATTGTACACAACATTAAATACCTACCTTTCCAATTCCAAAAGAGCCAGCTCTTCGACAGGACTGGGAGCCATATTTGATTAATTACTCATAAACGCACACTTATTCTTAATAAATAAAGCGGACCAGCCGCTCTTTAATGCAACACTCTATCAAATGACCTACAAACGAAGGTTTGGGGAATATAAAAGCGCGTTTACGTCACCTGGCATTTCTATTGGCTGTTTCAGTCACGTGGTACAATGGTTTAGTTGACGTATTATAACTTTAAGGTATTGTCTGTAAAAATCGTTTATTTGATATATTAATATCATTTTGATATTCACCTGTATATACGCATATATGTCTAGAAAAATTGCAATTCTTGCATATTATGATAAACTGCTATAAAATTTATGCAAGCTTTGATTCTTTGTTATACTTTAAAAAAAAATCTGAACAGCGCTAAAAAAAAAAAATCAATGAGCCAAGTACGTATACTGCTAGTATATAGCAACCATGCCATTTTTATTTGATATAATTTTTACTACTGTTAAACCAAAGACTACGGATGTACGTGGCTGTCATAGTCTCTGCATATCATTAACATACCGGTATACGGACAGCTTGTAAGTAAAATTAAAGTTTTACATCAAATCGAAGACAAACTGTCGGATGAATTCAAATTTGCAAACTGAAACTATTTACACCATCTCGTGATTATAATTTCTGTAAATTTTGATTACATGACATACTCATTTGTTGATGATTGGTTGTTGAATACAGATCAGCATTTCATGCAGTTTTCAGATACGTGCTACTGATGTGCGCACATGCTAATAATGCCTCAGTTGCACACCGATACAGGAAGGTGTGGATTAAAAATACTGAACAATTAAAGTTTGTTGAATAAAAACTGATTATTTAAACAACTCTTAAACAAATGCATTTTGGACTGAAGGAAATTGAATTGTAACCGGGTGATAAGTGTAAATCACAAAGTCCAAGTCTCATGTTGCTATAAAGAATTTTCTCTAGAAATTATCATCTGGAAATTGATATTTCAGGATATGAATTGTGTTCGTATCTTTCTCAAAATATGAAATTCTGATACTGAGAGCAATGAGCTGATCACTTGAAAACCCGTTAAAGTTGTCAATATAGCGATGTTGTACTAGGTACCCGGGCCACAAGAAACGACGACATTGTTCCCGATATAAAGTGAGTGGGGTATCTATAGTGAGTTAGTTTCGGTTTATGGCCCAAAAGCCAGGATTTGGTTCAAGACAATGATCCGCTATTTAATTGAATGTCTGTAACTGACAGTGTTGAGATTCGGCTCTCCACTCAAATCTTAAAAAAAACGCAACCAGTCTGGTTAATATTATTTGATTGACTAATTTCTATGATAATTACATGCACATGCGAAATATTTTGCGATACCTGTATGATTAAATGCACCGTTCTGAAAAAAGTTTAATATATTATCTCAGTAGAACTAGCAGCGAAAAGGTGTTGTAGACCTAATAAGGCATTAGCTTGACATTTAATATAAAATACAATATAGCGCTATAAATCATGCATGTTGTCGCAAAATGTGCAGTCGAAATTAGGGCACCTCTTATATATATATATATATATATATATATATATATATATATATATAAGGTTCTGATAGAGGTCAGGTGGCCTATCTATTGTATGTACAAGTGCCGACTAGAATATTGATGTCTTGGACAAGATGTCAAAACTCGATAAGATCTGACCTCGCAAGACAACCTAAATGCACTCTTCTAAAACCATAAAAACTACGAATACACTGCAAGATGGTAGTCTTTAAAGAATATAATTTTCTTGATTCATGTCAAATCTATTACGACTGCACGCCTTTCAAGTAATGATATTATATGTGTTTGACTATGCAGTGTTCTGATGGGAAAGGACTTTTACAGGCCAAAAAACTGCGTGGTCTCCAAATAGTTAGCTATTTCCTCGACCAAATAAAATGAACTAGGTTTAAAACTATTAAAGTTTAGGACACAATAATACGGTTCTTGCCATTTTTTTTTTATGAAATAATTAATAGTCATATTTGACTTCTAGTTATCGTTTTAAAATGTTAACACCTTACATAACTAATCATAATGTCAGACTATAAAAATTCCAAATCGACAAATTTCATGCATGAATAGACTCTTGCCAGCGACAACGATCTTGGGAATGGTTTACTAAATGAACCGACTTTAATGCTTCGTAATTACTTCGTTATAGATGTTAATTTTAAATAAAAAAGTCGTAAGGATTCCATGAAATTTTTGAAACTGAAATGCAACTTTTATTACAACACACCCGATTAGTTCTAATTCCAAATCTCCGTGCTATTTTAAATACTAGTACATAAATGTAAAGAGAAAACGAACTAAAACCAAACATGAAAAAGCCACCTTTTTCGTACTGATAAATGTTTATATAACCTAGTATGATACATGACCATAATGAGATTATGACTTGGTGACTTGAGCAAGGCAAGGGTTTCGTAAGCATATTGAATAACAAACAGATTGCTCAACAAAAATACTCCACTTCTTTCTCCAGACTCGCAGAACGGAAACTGTATGGTTGCTACTTTAGTCTAGTTACTGCGGCCGTAGTCATAACTTTTGTTTAATACAAATTAAAGGCATTGGTTAAGAAAAATATTAATGTCAAATGCTGGGTTAATAATATACTTGATCACATCTGAGGATATTTGAATTCGTAATTGCACAAACTAATACACATGTAATGTTATAAAACAAATGATGAGAGTAATATGTGTACTTTATAAATCTCAAAAACAAAATTGTTTGCATACTCCAGCACTTCCTCTGTTATCTATCCAATATTACGTATTATATAATATTCAATTTGACATGACTTTTAAGGAAAAAAGGTATCTTTTAAACGATCTCGTTTATTTTTAGATATAGTGGACACTGTTGTAGATGTGTACAAGATACACACACACTATGAAAAGGTGAAGATAACAGTATTCAATCTCGTAATTCCTATAGAAAATACAAATCAGACAAATGGGCAAACACGGACCCCTGGACATACCAGAGGCGGGATCAGGTGTCTAGGAGGAATAAGCATCCCCTGTCGACCGGTCACACCCGCCGTGTGTAAGTAAAATTTCTTCCGTCGTATTCAGTATGCTTGTCAAACACTGTTTCAATGTATCAAAGATGGCGACAGATAATATTTCATATCAGAGTTAATTTTTCCTCTGATATATTTTATTTCCCTTAAAATCCAAACCTCCGGCGAGTGTGTCTTTATCGCTGATTTTCACTATATGTGGTTAAGGGCACTCGTGCGGAGGAAGTAAAATGCCGATACTATATATGGGAAACAAGTCAACGAAAAGAGAAATGCAAGTATGCTTTACGTCAAAACAATTCTAAAAATAAACCTATAATATATTCTGGAATTATTTCCTAACTTTATTGCTGCCAAATACCCTTCAAATACGGCGGCAATTATCAAAAATCAATTCATAGCTCAATCTTTTTTTAATTTTAAATTTCCTGGAAGGAATGTCTTTTTTTACCACCATTCGTTAATATACTAGCATCTACAACTTCAAAAATAGGTCCACTAAGCCTTTATTGCATCTAAATATTTCGTTACATCCACCCAAAATATCTGGAAATGGTTAACATAAATAGACTTTACACAGTTGAAATGGAATTTCTGTTTCGGTAAGACTTAAGTAGGTTTGCAAAATACAATGGGAGTTTATGAATATATATTTACCTAATACAGTTATTTGGATTGATCAAGATAAATTTAATTAATTGATATTATTCTCAATGCACCAGTCATGCAAATTATTTCTATGCCATCTGTACCATTGGTATATATCTTGTACAAACAAAGCCCACTATGTATTTTTGTGTTTTAAAGCGATTAATACAGAACGATATTGTCTTAATGAGCATTGCGGTAAAGCTGGTCGTCCTGTTCACGAGAAGTTAAATCCACTTTTAGTTCACCCAGCACTCCAAAGAATATGGAGAACAAAACACAGGGACACTTAAACAAGTCGAGTTACCAGAAATTTTGTCATTGTCAAATTTATACAGGAAATAGATTCAGAGTTTTATCAATAATGCAGTGTAATATGGACTAAACAAATTACTTGCATAAGAATATTAATATTCAAATGGGGCGGACGGATTAAAAATGGGGCGAGAGAAAGGGGAAGGGGCGAGATGTAGACCCCTTTCTCTCCAGAGAATATATTTTGGCAGTACTAACATGTTGGGGGAAAGTATGGTATAAATGTACCACACTGAGCGAGTCATTCAGTTAAAACAAGATTTCCTCATTCATCCGACGAATAAACTGTGTGTAAAGCTGGTTATACAGATTAGTGACCCAGTCATTTTTAGTGTTCTATATCGCGACCTTTGGCAACAACAATTTTGAATGATCAAAATAATATTTATAACGATATTCCTAATTAGCACACATTAAATATTCTAATATGCAACAAAGTATTTGTACTAGCAAAATAAAATTTATTTTTCAGCTTGAGTTGATACAGTTACAGCAAGTGACTGCCAATTCAAGTTCTAAGGGGTTAAACTGTGACGTAATTCACGACCTCTTCGTCTCTCGTAAAACACGGTTACAATTCAGTTTTCACAATAGCGGATTTAAATATCTCCTAAGATTCATTGAGGTGTGGGTGGTAATTTTAGTACAAAAACTTTAAATTCTTTTTTTATTTTTGGTATGAATTTTAAATATCGCTGAACATAGGATTACGAAACATCTCCGTCGTATGATCCGTGTGTATTGGATACGTACAGGAGCGACATCGTAACGCATTATTAATTCAGTACAATAGAATGGCGTAGAGTTTGATCAGAATAAGTAAATAAACACATCATTATAAACAAGACACACGTCAATGGACAAGTTCAAATCTGGGCATCACTATAACATTGTACAAACCAATGACCTAATAACACCCCATCGAAATCCGTGTTTGTTACAAAGTTTAATAATAGCAATTTAAATTGCGTCTAGATCAAATGATCGTTTTTATTTTTCAATTGCTTTACATTGCTTTAAATTCCTTCTTTCTCACGAGAAAAATAAAAATACATGAGCAAGATTCAAAACATCATTTAGACGATTGTAACACTAACACAGAGCTTCGACTTGAAAGACAATTGCTGAGTAATGGCAGATCAAGATTTAATGTAACAAAATGTTAATTTATAAATTTTAAGTAAAGTTTAATGCATGATACCGCTGTGTGCCCGTCACAATGCGCCGACCAGGTAGACTTAACTGTAGTTGAAAAATTACAGTCGACAAACATCTTGAGCCATTGTCATAAATTACAAAACATACATTTACTTAACAGATCCAGAATCTGGAAAGTGGGGGCATTTGCAAACCACAGTACAAGCTGCACTTGAAAGTAATATTTGGGCAATTTATGTTTTTAGACTAGCCAGAACACCGTTTTTGGATCTGAAAAGGAGAGAGAGAGAAAGAGAGAGAGAGAGAGAGAGAGAGAGAGAGAGGGGCTATCAATTTGCACCTGTGTAGCAAAAAAACTCTATGGGATTACGTTTCCTAACGACCTACTGCCTCCGGCAAAATTGGTCTGTCTTCCTTAGGCGTTGGCCGCTGGCAATAGAATGCGATATACAAAACCGCTCATGAATTATTCTTTAGATCATACGACAGTTCAGTTACTGTAGACCATCTTATTTACAATATGTTTGATACACTTTGTAAACACAATATAATACAGGAAATTAAATCAAGCAGGGAATTCCCCCTCAGCTACAAAGAGCTACTGACGTTTCAAACAATAGATTATTGATCAGCAGTTTGTAACTCTGCGACCGAAAATAAATAATCAGTCCAGAGATTTTTAAGTGGGTTTAAATATAAATTGAGGAAGAAATGTTACAAATAGTGGAATTTCCATCGAACGAGGTTTAAAACGACAGCGACTTACCGGTGAAACCTAATAATTTACTAAATATACACTCAGGCATCAGAAACAAAGCTGCTCTTTTTTCATAAAGGGCGTTGTCAATGAAAGGATAGTGTAGGAGAATGGCAACTGGTGTGTATCAGTTTTTCAGTTAGAACATATAGAGCACAGGTTTCTAACAAAATACATTTAAACAGTCCAAAAAGTGCAATATAATCTTAAAGTGCAATATAATCTACAAAGTACAATACAATCTACAAAGTACAATATGATCTACAAAGTACAATATAATCTACAAAGTACAATATAATCTACAAAGTACAATATAATCTACAAAGTACAATACAATCTACAAAGTACAATATAATCTACAAAGTACAATACAATCTACAAAGTACAATATAATCTACAAAGTACAATATGATATACAAAGTACAATACAATCTACAAAGTACAATATGATCTACAAAGTACAATATAATCTACAAAGTACAATATGATCTACAAAGTACAATACAATCTACAAAGTACAATATGATCTACAAAGTACAATATAATCTACAGAGTACAATACAATCTACAAAGTACAATATGATATATAAAGTACAATATAATCTACAAAGTACAATATAATCTACAAAGTACAATATAATCTACAAAGTACAATATAATCTACAAAGTACAATACAATCTACAAAGTACAATATAATCTACAAAGTACAATATAATCTACAAAGTACAATATGATATATAAAGTACAATATAATCTACAAAGTACAATATGATCTACAAAGTACAATATGATATATAAAGTACAATATAATCTACAAAGTACAATACAATCTACAAAGTACAATATAATCTACAAAGTACAATATGATCTACAAAGTACAATATGATATACAAAGTACAATACAATCTACAAAGTACAATATGATCTACAAAGTACAATATAATCTACAAAGTACAATACAATCTACAAAGTACAATACAATCTACAAAGTACAATATAATCTACAAAGTACAATACAATCTACAAAGTACAATATAATCTACAAAGTACAATACAATCTACAAAGTACAATATGATATACAAAGTACAATACAATCTACAAAGTACAATATAATCTACAAAGTACAATACAATCTACAAAGTACAATATAATCTACAAAGTACAATATAATCTATGACACGTTACTGGGTGCCTGAACTTATCCTTTCCTACATTAATATTAAATAATAGAATGCATTACTAATTTGTTTGATAATCTGACCAACTCTGGGTGTCTTGACTATTCATTTCCTGGTTAGTATATTGATAAAAAAAAAAAGAACAAGACTTAATATTTATATATTCGGTCTTAAAACGGAGTACAATTCAGGCAGACCAAATGTGAGCACTATTCTTATAAAGTGAAAGTACTGAGAATGCAAAGTGCACGATGAATTTTTGTATGTGACGTCACAATTCATGTGGGGTTTTTTTTTTTTTGAAACTATTATACACTGTGGTATATAGTACATTTTATTTATTTCTTAATGCAGTGATTTTTCTAATATTTAACGCTTGTTTAAAACTGATAATCACATTTTACCTCATGTAATGCCCATTGCACTACAACGACGATTTCTCAGAATTATAAGACTTTTTGTTTTTTAATACCTTTTGCAAGAACGATTTCCCTGTTACAGTGAAACACATTACCATAACCACAAATACTGACAGACAACTTCTTAGTTTATTACGTACGCCATTGACAGACGGTTGACAGTTATATGGACGCGAACTGAATACATCCAATTCTCCGGGGACCAAAGTGCTTAAGAACGTTCCACCTAGATCCATGGTTTATTGTTATATTGTTGAAAACCACAGAATTTTGATGTGAAACTGTTTTCAGAGGTGTTTACATTTGATCATCCGTTTTTATTGTGCACCATTTTTTCTTACCAAATTGACTGCAGTGTTAGTCTGCGTTGATTCAACTTATGTAGAGCTAGTATACATTTATGAATAATGAATTCAAGTAAAGTGCACTTTCAAAACTGTGCCCGCTTTGAACTCTACATAACATGTGTACATAACATTCAACATTCCTAACAATGTCAAATCAGATCTTTGATCCGCTCTCAAAAATGGCACTTATTTGGGAGCGGATCAAGGATCTGATTTTTGTAGCAATGATACTGAAGAAATCATGAGGCACCTGAGCCACTACAGCGCTTACATTTTGCTTTGTCAAACGTGACCGCGCCCTGGCCAAGCGAAACAAAAAAAACAAACAAACAAACAAACAAACAAACAAAAAAAACCAACAAAACAAATAAACAAACAAAAAAAACAAAAAAACAACAACAACAACAACAAAAAAACAAAAAACAAAAAAAACAAAAACAAAACAACAATACCTTGAATTTACTCTCTAAACAATATGCGAGCTTTGACAGATGTTTTGCGAGGAATATTTTCAAAAAACGTTCCTGTATATTCATATGTAAAGCGTAGAACCCCCTTTTTCATGTGGCCAATGTCTTGGTGTGAACAACCTTGAATTTCCACTACTATCTATCCTTGTGATTCTTTTGAAGGGTATTCTTTAAAAAAGAAGACTTTCGTTCATATTTCTGATAGATGTAGAATTTAACTTCCACTGTGGTCCCGCCCTGGATGATGGTTTGCACAAACTCGAATTCTCTTTACATAAGGGTGCTTCTGCTTTTCTGGTTCAGTGGTTCTTGAGAAGATTTTTAAAACATCCAATCCTACTGTATCATTTATTAATTGTCTCACATTTAAAGGGATCGTTGTCCTTTATTTAATCAAAACAGTACGGATATTTTGTGTTAAGCGTGGTTGGGAGTAGTCGTATTGTTCTTAAGAAAAGGTGATAAATGTGAAAAGTTTACAGACCGACAGCCCTGCACTACAATTTTCATATTTTATTTACATCAGTTTCTGATCGTATTTGCTGGTTAGGTGTCGATTCAAATGAAAACACATATCCTATTGTAATTTGAACCGAACTTAAAAACTCCATTCAACAAGTCTATATCAAATGAGTGAAAATGAATAGCCCTAGGGCAAAATCTATATAGATAGCTAGAATCAA
>JAMZEH010000049.1:1505000-1662500 GCA_024699665.1 Ostrea denselamellosa | reverse complement strand
AGAAGAGGAGAGAGAGAGGGGAAGAGGAGAGAGAGAGGAAGAGGAGAAAGGGGAAGAGGAGAAAGGGGAAGAGGAGAGAGGGGAAGAGGAGAGAGGGGAAGATGAGAAAGGGGAAGAGGAGAGAGGGGAAGAGGAGAAAGGGGAAGAGGAGTGAGGGGAAGAGGAGAGAGGGGAAGAAGAGAGAGGGGAAGATGAGAGAGAGAGAGAGAGAGGGAAAGAGGAGCGAGGGGAAGAGGAGAGAGATAGGGAAAGAGGAGAGAGAAGGGAGAAGAGGAGAGAGAGAGAGGAAGAGAGAGAGAGAGAGAGAGAGAGAGAGCGAGAGAGGAGAAGAGGAGAGGATATGGTAAAAGAGAAGTGGACCTTCTGTTCGTCATTCCCCGTAATGTCATGTGACTGGAAAGTGGCTTAATGTAGAAGCACTGCTTTATGACCATTGTACCTCATATTTAATCCAGAGTATCACTAAAACAGGTAGACGACCATGTGTTTGACGGTGTATGTACCAAAACTGCAACTTTTCAATCAGGTCAGAAGACAAAAATCATATTTTATATACTGAATCATACCGCTGCCTGGAGATATTAAAGGGTTCAATTTTGCATAAATTCTGAAATTTTCAACTGAAATAAATCTCACTTTATTGTCATCAATCCTGAATATTGCATCGATCCTGTGGTAACATAACGATTTATCCCCAAATTCATTTAAGAATTCGTCACACTGATACACATGCTCTCTATTGTATAGGCGTGTGAATTGAAATATCAACAATTCTGAATGGCATTGTCTCTGCAGATTGTGACAAGCATACAGGACTTATTGCTCTTGTCCAGGTACGCATTTCTACAAGTTCCCTGGAGTATATGAATAAAAAGATACATATGGCTATCAACAGAGTTAGATTAACTGCACCAAAATATCCGGTCTACGCACAAGAACACCCCCCATCCCCCCCCCAAAATTATCTTAGAGCATTTTACCGTATCGGTACTTTCTATCTAACGAAAATTTGCAAAAAGTTCAGCTAATGGTTTCCTTCAACAATAAATTATAAAAAAAAAATTTTTAACACAAAATTTACCACATATATTAATATTCTTGGCATGTGAACTTTTTTTTTCTTCATTTTTCTGCAAATAATGAAGGACTGTTAATGTCATACTTGGCTATTTTGACGTTCATTTGTTAATTATATGATTACATATATAAATAAATACGAAAGGTTAATGATCGTTCATGTAGAACGCACTTAATTCTTAGTAAATATATCTTCTCCTCCTTCCTAATTATTTTTTCTGGTCCTTCACCATTTTGGCATTTCTACACTTTCTTCAATACAGAATGACGCTACAATATATAGTGCTAACACAAGGGTTACAATACTCACCTACATCATAACAGGTATCATATACTTCTTTGATTCAAACAAACATATGTAAACTAGAAAAATAACCAATCAGCAAGTCCCCCACCAAGTGCTGAAATGTAAGGGGGGGGGGGGGAGGGGGGCGTCTTCCTTGACCTTAAGTAATGGACCTAAGGTAGGATCCATGACTCGCTATATGTATTTTTAATAAGTACTCATTAAGTTTGATCCACCGTCAGTTATTGTCCACCGAGTTGTTCTTATAGGCTGTGTGTGTGTATGTGTGTGTGTGTGTAAATATATATATCATGTGTAAACATTGCAAACATTTAATTAGAAATGATAAGGACACGGACCAAGACTGACAATCTATTGTGTAGAACATCATTGCTGTGTAAGAACCAAACGGACGACAGGCAGGCACGGTGAACCCAGTCTGCGATTAAAGTTCCATAACTCTGGAATATTTGAATGACTCTTGGAAGTGCTTCAAGTGCGCTTTGATATAAAAAGCTATACCATAACACCTTTAACATAAAAAGGAGACAACGTAAGGCAATAGCTTACCCTATCAGTGATGTTTTCTCATTGGCTGAAGACGAAAATGTTGTCATCATATTCTCAGATCCTTCTTTACTTGTAGATGACGATACATAATGCATGGTTTTAATTCTGCGTCGTTTACCGAGTCCATACAAGTGGCTCGCCTCTGAAAGGTTCGCTTGCTTGTAGAGGGCATCGTAGGTGTTCTCACTGGTAAATGTTGACCTATGTGGTCTCAAGGATAAGTCTACTGAAGGTTGTGATTGCCTTCCTTCCAGCTTACAACGGGCATCATAAAGACAGGTGCTATCATCGACAAATGATGATCTACTCGGTCTTTCTGGCAAGTTCATTGACGGTTCTGGTTGTCTTCCCTCCTGTAAGTTAAGACCTGCCGAATCCCGAGGTTCCGTTTTTACCTTTGTATAGGTATACTGCTGATATGTTTTACCGAACTCACTGTCATGATCTTTATTAGACTGTTGTTGGAACCCTCGCTCTAGAAAGTCTGTACTTGGATGGGACGATATTGTCTGTATATCTGGATGTCGACAAGCTGACAAACTGGGCGAACGTTCTGATGTTGCCCATTCAAATCCATACCTGGCAGCATAATTAACAGTTGTAAAGATTACTTGCAAATGCAGTGAACTGTTTCACCAAAACATGAACAATCAGTATTTATGTTTGCATTTAATTTTTGTCATCATAATATTATGTGCTTCTATTCTACTGCACCAAGATCAAATTTGGTATCACTTCGTTCGTCAAAAATTTGTCACTATTCTATATGTGCTAAATCCTTTACAAATTTAAATATTCAAAACCTGAATACATACGAGTATACGTTTGCTTTAAATTGTATTTCCATATTTGGTAACAAATTCATGGCGTCATCGGAAAATCAAACACTTCAATTTACCTATCTACTCAAGTTGTAAATCCGGCAAGGTGATTAAGATGTCATAAAACACATGTGCGAAAACGTGAATATTCGGGGGAAAATTCAAATATTGTGAGGAAACTACCTGTTATATGAATGACTTACTCGTGGATTATGATCGGTAACGGTAATCTACCTCACTCTAAGTGATATTACTTAAAGAAATTACATCATAATGTTCAAAGAATGAAATATGACCAAAAAAATTTTGTAATCGTTATTGAAACAGAATTTTTAAAAAAAATGTTAACAACATAAGGAATTACAATCAATAAATTACAACCAATTAAGTCTGGGAACTGTGGACGAAGACACTCAATACCCATTGAAATATATGAATTGCTCAAATTCAACTTAATCCGTAGCATACCTTGTAGTACTTTCATTTTCAAAACAGATCGGACCCCTGTCACTGTAACGAGTGTTCCTCATCTCATTCGTGAATCCTGGAAACGGATCATATAAAGCGGACCTTGAAATCGAGTCCAGCGATTCATCCAGACTTTGCTGGCGACTCAGAGTGGCTGAGGAACCTTGACCAATCCCGAAATCCAAACTTTTCGAAGCTGTTTTGTCACACCCCATACTGCTGGACACACCCGGCTGAAGAAAATGCTGACCACATTTTTTAAATGTATCGCCGGACGTACACGGTTTAGACACCTCTGTCCACGAAGCAGCCGAATAAGAAATTGTAGATCTTTGTGTAGAAAAATTAGATATGTTTACTGGATTTTCCTCCTCAAATTCCCAAGAAGACCTCCGAAGGTGTCTTAAACTGGAAGCATCTAAGAATGGTTGAGGTGTGTCTCCCGACAGACCCTGACGTTCAGGCCCGGGTTCATCCATAATCAGGGATGATTCGGGGATAGAAACCAATTTGCGGGAGGATTGGTTTGGGGCCAGTTCTACATGAAACCGACCCGCCTCTTCACTCTTCTCACGGTTCCTGCAGAAAAAATTCAAAACTATCAAAACATGGGGACCTCGCTTTTATATTGCACCATCTCAAACTAGGTCAAAGTGGACATTAAAAGTTTTTCATCATAAAAGTTAAAGGTGTTTATTTTCTAAGTTCTTCAAATAACAAGAGTGCATGTACCAATTTTATTTTACGTATATGTTTACGAACGAGTTCGTTTTGCTCTTTGACATATCATGAGGTAAATCCAAAATCGATCTATCGTAAAGCAATCAAAGATTCATTGCAATCATCCCTTGGGTTTAATTTACTCATTTTGTTTTACCTGAACACCGTCACTTCATTTATTTCAGAAACACATGACCGATTGAACAGTGAATGATATTATCGGGGGGAAAATAAATAATAAATCTAGGCTTGGCATCTATACATTGAAATGTTCAAGTAATGACCTTTAACAAAAAGGGTCTATTTCTAAACTCATAAAATTTTCATTCAAGCATTTAAACAAATATGTAGTACGTTCAGCATCGATGTAATGGTAATAATTATTCTTGAGTAAGTTATGTATGTTATTTAAATGTGTTTGTTATTAACGTGAAGGGGCGCAATCTTTACGCAGAATATTTCCTGAAGAGAAGTAGAAGTCTGCAAATGCTACTCTTCTAAGACTTATCATAGCGTCACATAACGGACGACTCTCTTTGATTTTTATGTATTTAGCGAGATTAAAGCCACATTTGAATTATACAATATAAAAGACAGACATACAATGCCTATTATAAAAACATGTAAAAATCACATGGTTTATAGTTTGTGACGTCACCAACAAGATCTAGAACGGAGGTGTCATCCATCACTAGCCGTCAGCATATTTTGTGTGGGCATAAAACGATGTAAATTTTACACGATTTCTTGAGATTATTCGTCCTTCATCGTGGACTGTACTTTTAATAATCAGATACAATAAATCATCTCCGGGCCTATTTTAAAATTATAATATGAGCAATGAAGGATGTGGAGAAAATCCCTTTACCACTGAACGACACATTAAAATAAGAATCAGACTGTAATGGGGACGGGTGCTCTCCAAACGGCTTTCCATCTCCCATCAAAAGTGATACAGATATGCACTTAAAAATGGTGGCCTTGCGTCGGGACAGACATTAGCACAACTAAAGAAAACCATCGCCGAAACGACTTTGAGCGTCGTGCACATGTCAAAAATTTGAGGCACTTTACTCACAGTTGAGTGACGTCTCTATCTGAGTAAAAATTTCTCGAATGAGAAGTTAAACAACATACAAACAAAGCTTATTTCTTGGTGAAATAAATAGTCATCTGCCAGTTACTATGTCTGCAAATTTGATGAATACGATAAGTATTCATATAACATACACATACATTGAAACATGGGCTCGCACTTGTTTTCTTTTATTAAAGAGTCAATTACGCCTATATTACCCACAAGAAAGTAGAAATTCCTAACAATATTATATTGTTGCGGCAAAGTTGAAAGAAACACAAAGAATTCCTAACAATATTAAAATGTTGCGACAAGGTTGCGAACAACAAAAAGTAGGGATTCTTTACAATATTTCAGTGTTGCAACAATGTTGCGAGAAACACATAGAAAAAATCTTAACATTATCAGAACGTTGCGGCAAGGTTGAGATAAACAGAAAGTAAAAATTCCTAAGAATATCTGAATATTGCGGCAAAGTTTCGAAAACACAAAGTAGAAATCCCTAAAAATAGTAGAATGTTGCGAGGAACACAGAGAAGGAATCATTGAAAATATTAGAATGTTTAGGTCTCTGAAATATAAAATGTCGTAAGGTTGAGGGAAACTCAAAGACACCCTAAAAATACTAGAATATTGCGACAAGATTGCAAAAAACAAAAAGAATATTACAGAGTTGCAGTAAGGTTGCGAGAAACACTAAGTAGAAATTCCTTGCAATATTAGAATGTTACGGCAATGTTGCGAGAAACACTAAGTAGAAATTCCTTGCAATATTAGAATGTTACGGCAATGTTGCGAGAAACACTAAGTAGAAATTCCTTGCAATATTAGAATATTACGGCAATGTTGCGAGAAACACAAAGTAGAAATTCCTAAGAATATTAGAATGTTGCGACAAGGTTGCGAGAAATATAAAAAAGGCCTCTGAAACATAAAATGTGTATGCCGTATTTATTCATACCATTTAGCAATAACTTACATTATACACTTAAACTATAGACTTTCAATTAAAATGAAATGTTATACAAATGATTGTTTATAAAATCCTTATTTCTGAGAAAATTTCATGAATAACATCAACAACAACAAAAAAAAAGGGGGGGGGTCGAGAAATTCTAATCACTACAATTTCTTTTTCCTTCACAAAACGGGATTATTAGGGCCTACTACGTACATAGACAAAATACAGTTTGTTAATATTTAAAGTAATGTTTATTCATTTCATAATTTAATGTAAACTGGGACAATTTACGTATTATAAACCACAAAGCAATTATAATGAAAACGTGAATTTTTAAAAAAAAAAATATTTTTATCATTAGTATTCTTATTAATTTACTTTTAATGACGCAGAGCAATGTTGTTATAGCAACAAGATCTAATTGTACGATTGTAACTACTTGGGTTATTTCAATCTCAAATGTAGGTAGACGTCATCAAAGACACGTGAGTGTACTATTTTTCTTTGCTATGTGTACAAATATAGCTATGACGTCACAGACTTACGGTTACGATATGAAGCACGAGCTTCATCAATCGTACTACTCGGTTATTTCCGTAACCGCAAATAATTTTATCGGTTACGAAAAAGGATGATCAGATTGCAGCTTCGGGAGTAAATTAAATGTATCCAGGATATCATGCACGGCTAATATATTCTATCACTATCATCAATTTCCAATTGTATTGTTATGTTTTAGAATATGACTTTGATGATACCAAAACTGAATTTGTTATGAAAATTAATATTAAAAATAATACATTATGCAGGAAATCGGTTCTAGCCTTTTAACCTCAGCCACATGCGAGCATCCGACGAACAATGTGCACTGATTCGGTCGAGAACGAGTCTTATTTTCGGTTACGGAAAAGGACGATGCATTGTGAAGCGACTTTGAAAGGTTCGCACATATTTTTTTTTTTCTTTTCACATTGTGTTCTTGTTAGTTTTTTTGTTTTGGAGGGGGTGGGGTGTTTGTGTGGGGTTTTTTTGTTTGTTTTTATTTTTCTTTTGTTCTTTGCTTTTGTTTTTGTTGTTTTTTTTGGGGGGGGGTTGTTTGTTTTTGTTTTTTTGGTTTTTTTTTCTGGGGTTTTTTGGGTTGTTTTTTATTTTTCTGGTTTTTTTCTTTTCTTTCTTTTTTTTTTTTTTTTTGAATTTTCTGGGGGGGGGGGTTTTGTGTTGATTTTTCTGGATTTGATTTTTCTTTTTTTTTCTTTTTCTTTTTTTTGTTGATTTTTCTGGTTTTTTTGGGTTTTTTTTTTGGTTTTAATTTATGTTTTTGGTTTTTTGTTTTGTTTTGGTTTTGTTTTGTTTGTTTGTTTTGGTTTTTGGTTTTTGTTTTGTTTTTTTGGTGTTTTTTTTGGGGGGGGGGGGGGTTGTTGGCTTTTTTTGTTGTTGTTATATTGTTTTTGATTTGTTTTGTTCTGACTATTTTCGATTTCTTCATTGAAGGAGAATTCTGAAATTAGGTACTTAGAAATTAACTTACGATTTTTTCCATAAAATTGAATTGTTTGTTGGTGTCAACACAATATAAGCAACATAAATCAATCATTACATCAATTAAATGCATACCCAAATCTTCTAACAATGTACATATATATATATAGTTTAATGCTAGTAGAATGACCTTTTTGCACGAAAAATCTGAGAGCTCAAAGAACACATTGTTAGCAATGTCAATTTTTAAAACTTAAATTACAAAGTCTTGCCTTAAAATGTGAAATAGAAATTTAAATGAATTGTTGGCCAAAATACTGAATTCATACAAAATTTGGGGTAAACTAATATGCACTATTTAAGAATTGCAGTTCTGTTTGGGAAAATGTATCAACCAAATTAATGAAATTACAGTCTTATATTAGTTTCTTGTACTGGTTGTATCACCAGTTACAAAACTGAAATTACGTATAGGGTGCAAACAAGGTGAACGGGAACTGTTGCACCGTGCAGAATTTAAAACATTTTGATTAAACAATCTTTCCGCCACAAAATATACTCTTTCCAAACCATTTTAAAATTTGAATTGGTATAATTTTTTTTTTCAACTGGATAGGTTTTAGTATTAAATTATAATATTTATAATATGTTTCGATCAAGGAAGGAAGTATTGAACAAGTGCCCGCGCTTACATATTTATAGTGAAATTAGTCAAATATACTTAATCGGCTTAGTGATTACACACACACACACACACACACACACACACACACACACATATATATATATATATATATATATATATATATATATATATATATAAACATGTTTAATTAAGCGATTGCCTTGAAGATTCAAAATGAAACCGGTTGAGTTATTTTCGGCGTTCTGATTTTTCTTTATACTTTTTCTTTATTTTGGATATTAACTTACATTTTATATATATATATATATATATATATATATATATATATATATATATATATATATATATATATACACACACACACATATATATATATATATATATATATATATATATATATATATATATAAACATGTTTAATTAAGCGATTGCCTTGAAGATTCAAAATGAAACCGGTTGAGTTATTTTCGGCGTTCTGATTTTTCTTTATACTTTTTCTTTATTTTGGATATTAACTTACATTTTATATATATATATATATATATATACATATATATATATATATATATATATATATATATATATATACACACACATATATATATATATATATATAATATATATACATATATATATATATATATATATATATATATACACACACATATATATATATATATATATATATATATATATATATATCTGTGTGTGTGTTCGTTAGTAATAAAGTTATGCTGTTTGCGTGTTACTTCTTCATGGAATTTGAAGCATATCTTAGAAAAGGATCACTTCACCAAATCTCTACAAATTACCATATTCTTTCATATTTTAATGTATATCCAAAATACAATCATTCTATATATAAAAAAAAATATTCCTTAAATATATATGATTGACTTTTTCGGCGACTGTAACACACACACAAATCAGAAATGTTATTGTATCGGTGTACCCTGGGAAATTAATGCAGCTAACAAACGTATTTGTGACCGTGTAAGATGGGAAATTTTCCCACCATATTTTTCTAATCACAGACCGACTAAAAAATGTTGATTGCTAAAAGAAAAAAACAAAAAATCTCCCATCGTTTAAAAATGTGAAGCGATAAAACATTAAAACTGCAATACAGAACTGAAAAGAATAAATACTTTTTTCTACATTTAAAAAAAATATAAAATATATTTACATTGAATGAGATGAGTCCTCGCTCCTGTGCTAGCCAGTTCCAGTGAAAGTGAAACCGTTCTACGACACGTGTACGTTGCAATCGGTTAGCAGGTAAACTGAAAGTAAACGAGTCTATCCCTGATCGTACGTCACGTCATTCAGTTATTAATAGCTTAATCAGGGGGCGATATTCCATTTTCAGAGTTGAAAATATCACGCCTACATGGCGACATATGCGCGTTTTATTAATTTTCAGTGAGTACCTTGAGGACTCGATTCCTTCAAAAACAGCTATTCAAAAATGTTGCACACACATATAAATGGAGGAGCGTATTATTATGTGTGAAAACATCTTTTGTAATTCTCTTGTTAATATGTGGTGATATTAGCAGCACCGGCTACAGCAATTGGCTTTTAGAGGTTTTCCTAAATTGTCTTGTTAAAACAGATCCGGGAGAAACATTGATGACATGATTGATAAACCCAGAAAACGTTACGAGTAGTTTGACGAACAGAATATGACGTAAAATACTCTTATCTAATGTCAATTTGTATAAAACGCTAAGTCACAAACAGAAAAATGCAACATCCCTTCCTGTAACTATAGAACATTTCTTTGCAATATAACACACTGTTTTACTTTTCTAGCTGAGTATACGTATGATTCTAAGAAGTCCGTATTTAAAATTTTTCCATTTGTCCAAGACGGCTTATAAGATATACATCATGTTTAATATTCAGTTCTCTTATCTCATAGCGACTTCTGGAACTCTGGCGATACTAACGTGGTTTGGTGTTTAAAACTGGGTTAATGTTATAAGCGTGCTTTCGACAGCAAGATCCATTACGGACGGGGGTGGAAGGTTTGGCTCAGTACTTACTTCATTATGCATTTCAGCAATTATATTGATTATGATAGTGCAATGTTTATGTCGGAACAACACGACTGTTGCCGCGGATAATATGTTCAATAGCCATAAATCTTTTAAGAGTCAGTCAACAGCAACAAAACCTCAACTTGTAACTCTTCTATGTACAGCGCCAAACTGAACATCTGCTAAAATATCTGCAAGCATAGTGATACTGTCAAATCTACAAAACAAAATAAATAAATATTTAAAAAAAAAAACCTCAAGAGCCACTGCGTCAAAATCAAATTTCTGACAGTAATGTGTGTGTCCGCGTAGCGTAGTGGTTAAAACTCTCGTTTCTCAATGCAGCGACCCGGGTTCGATCCTCAGAATTAAAGTGATTGTATGAGAGAGGGTATGGTGGTCGCACACTCGGACACGTGGGTTTCCTTCGAGTACTCCGGTTTCCCCCCACAAAATGATCCCCTAGCTCCAACATCAGTGGAACTCGGTAAAATAGTTAGTTTGTAGCTAATGTTTATTGTTGTTTATGTATATTTATTATTATTATTATAACCCATCACTATTACACATTTAAAATCAATGAGGAAAAAGTATGAGAGAGCTGAATACTACGAAGGCAAGAGCCACAGCGTTGGAATTCACTAAGTAAACTATACACAAGATCTCAGTTCAACTCAGTTCAACATCTTCAATCACAGTGAAAAGTGTAAAAAAAAAAAAAAAAAAAAAAAAAAAAAAAAAAAAAAATAATAAAAACACAAAAAAAACAAACAAAAAAAAAAAAAAACAACAACCGGGAAATGCTACGACCAGTTCAAAATTCAAGATCGTAATGGTTTAGTTATTGAAAGTATGTATATATAAATGTAACTATGTATATATATTATGTATCTATATGTGTATACATCAAATCAATGTTATTCATTCCAGGTACAATACGAATGGTCATGTGGCAATATAAAAATTATATTTATAAATGTTTATCATAATTTTATGTGTATTAACACTCTACAAGATATATATGACCTTGGCTGAAAGGCTCACCTATACTTTAAGTTTATAGAAAATGTAGCCAGAGTACCAGAGTATAGCTTAATGTTTGATTTTTTGTTTCTACCTGTACTGTCTTCTTTTCTTCAACCTTTATTTGTGAGTTGGTTTATTTACACCGATTTGTTACTTTAATGAAAAAAACCCATATCCAATGGTTAGGTTGGAATGTAGGGGTTAATGTTAAATCCTAACCCAATATCATAATAAATTATATATACTCAAAAAAAAAAAAAAAAAAAAAAAAAAAATTCAAGATCGTAACTGTGATAAATATATAGGTCAATTAGATTGTTATTGATTAATAACATCACACTAACTTTAAACGACTGTATTATCGCATTTCCTGTCAATGACTTGTTCTGTAAGGTAACAATACGCGTCTACACACAAAAAGGAAGCGCATGATCTCAAGGCATGTCAAAACATCAATATTTATTTTTAAAGTCTTTCAGACGACAGAAGGACGGGAAGTGGAAACATTATGTTGACGGGTAATTTCACGTTGGAGGGAAATTATTCCGACATTCTTAGGAGGCCCCGTCCATCTACTGTTGAAAAAAAAAAAATTTAAAGGTCAATTCAGGGTAACGAAAATCCGGATCTGGTTTTAGTCTTTACAAAAAGTTTACCCAAGTCATCTGCAGCTGAGTAAATGTAGTTGATTGTTTTTCAATGCCTTTAGTATGTATTAGCATGCATATATTGTTTTACACATTCTGAACTCTATATGATATTTCATATTTTTGTAATGGTATATATGCGGTTTTGATTACTTTTCGGGCGAACTCCCTTCTTGACAGCATTCGACCCAGCGATATCTCGTATTTGCAAATTAAATCAATACAACACGTTTATTTCTGGCAACAATGGATTATGTCACTGATGCAGGATACATACATTTGAATTATAAAAATGGAAATCCCGAGCAGTACATGCAGATATAGTACTACATGTTTGTCGTTTAAACAGGTAGTAATTGTTCCATCGCCAGACGGTCGGCATTAAGGATGAATGCTACACCAGAGAAATTTGATGTGCATAAAAAATGGAGGATATGTACAACAACATTTTGAAATTGAAAACTTTCAAATTTACTTTATTTAGTCAAAATATACAGTTTTAGTAACCTCTATCGTTGCGTGTTCGAATCTCGGCCGCGGCGTTATGTGAGCAAGTTTGCCAGTTTACTTGCGGAAGGTCGGTGGTCTCTTCCCAGGTACATTGTATCTGGGTTCTCTCCTCCACCAACAAAATCTGGATGCCACCAGATAACTGAAAAATTGTTAAATTCGAACCCGCGATCTACAGTTCAGCAGTCGACGTGCTAGCCTATTGAGATAATTAATGATATTTGAATAGACATATATATTGCTGATGTTTATATTTTTATTCATGCTTTACAACGAAGTCCGCCATTATGATGATGTAGAGCACCTCCTTAAATGTGAAAGTCACGGGTCTTTAATTCGGATACGACCCTAAAATTGAGGTGTCTTGTTGCGGTAGGTTTTACATGTTAAAGGATCAGACCGGTTCTCCTAAAAAATAAGCATGAAGCAGGAATGTATAATTCTTATATGGCATGGGGTTTTTTTCTTTTTCGTCGCTGTGAGCAAGTTTGCCAGTTTACTTGCGGAAGGTCGGTGGTCTCTTCCCAGGTACATTGTATCTGGGTTCTCTCCTCCACCAACAAAATCTGGACGCCACCAGATAACTGAAAAATTGTTAAATGTGGCGGAAAGCAATAAATAATCAATCAATCAATACAGTTTTAGTACAAAGCAATCTTGAAAAAATAACCTTTAAAACCCTGCTGGATTCGAACCCGCGATCTACAGTTCAGCAGTCGACGTGCTAGCCTATTGAGATAATTAATGATATTTGAATAGACATATATATTGCTGATGTTTATATTTTCATTCATGCTTTACAACGAAGTCCGCCATTATGATGATGTAGAGCACCTCCTTAAATGTGAAAGTCACGGGTCTTTAATTCAGATACGACCCTCAAATTGAGGTGTCTTGTTGCGGTAGGTTTTACATGTTAAAGGATCAGACCGGTTCTCCTAAAAAATAAGCATGAAGCAGGAATGTATAATTCTTATATTCTTATAGGGCATGTTTTTTTTTTCTTTTTCGTCGCACAAATCCTTGGGCGACTTCGGTTCGTATTATTAGTGAGTAGGGTAAATATTCCAATGTTCTTTCTTACTTCCATCTTTAATACTCCAACCAATCACATCCATCGTTTGAAGACTGACGCATACGCAGTATCATTACAAGAACGCCATATTGCTACCACACTAACTGTTGGATAGAGTTCAAATGTCAAAATACGTCATATGAGTTGAAATGCTCTTCGTTCGATTGCAACTCGGATGGCCGCAGTTCAAACCCTAGTACGAAATAAAGTCGCCCCTTGTTATCACAACTCTTCTTCAACCGTAACAGACAGGAATATCAAACGTTTGTTGAACCCTTAAGGGTGTTGGGTAGACTTGAAGGACAAAAATCTTAGACAAAAAGGGTGATATTTAATGGAAATTAATTATTGTCCCAAGGTTATGTTCTACGACTGCTACGTAAAACTTTGCTCCTGAACTTTGATTTTCAGTTTTGCTCCAGATTTTCCTGCATATTGTACCCTTGAGATATGACATGCTTAACCATTGAATATCTGAATGATTTTAATATATCGCTTTACGACTCCGAACGCTGCTCCTTCATTGAATTACAGCGACTTGTATTCTTAAAAAAGTAATCTCGTTATTGCTATTCCTACTAAACCATAAATTACAGAGACACGAAACCTTCACTAATTACGTCATATTCAAACACTTTTTCCAGTAAGAGATTAATTGAAGAGAATATATAAAAACAGAACATGTTGAAGACCCTTAAACCTAGTTATTGCACCTGAAAGTTTCCAGTATCTTTGTTTAAGCCTATAGCTTTTACATCAAAACCCTTAGAGTCATGGGACCACTCGCATTAAGCACAATGACCTTTGACCTTCAAAACAAGATGAAGTTCAAAGAAATAATCAAACTGAAAATACGTTTTCAAGGTGTTTACGCTCTTTTCAAATACAATGAATGTTCTTTGACCTTACGTGTACATTCATCCAAAACTTTAGATAAACAAGTGAAGATAACGAAGAGTGATAAATCTCATTAATCTTATAAAGAACACAAAATTAAGAGAAGGGCAAACACGAACCCATGGACATACCAGAAGTGAGATCAGCAGATGCTTAGGAGGAGTAAGTATTCCCCGTTGACCGCTCACACCTGCCATGAACCCTATATCTTGATGAAATAAACGGAGAAATCCGTAGTCAAAAGCATCATGTAAAGAACAGCCAAATAATAGGTATGAAACACGCCACTCATCATTCGACCCAGCGATATCTTGTATTTGCAAATTAAATCAATATAACAATCACAGAATATGCGAAAGACTGTTGAAACCACTGCAACCTCAACTTATTTGTCAGCAGCCTGCCTGGATTTTTTAAAAAGAATGATCATATGCAGAACATGCTTTCGTGTATCTAATCAATTGAGAGACACCATATACCGGAGATAATGGAATATTGCTAAACAAATAAGGCAGTTTGCCTCCGACATCTATGTTCAACAAAATATCTAAATATGAAGCAGATATGTATGACTGTGTGGTCTTTTCTTTCGAGTTCACTGGGATATATCGAATCGACATATGAATGAAAATGAGGATTGCTGCTAGATAAAAGGTCGTCGATATATCTAAATGTCGTGTTGAAGACCACAATAAGAGATTTTTCTTCTCCTGTAGAAGCTGTTGAATAAATTCACCTCATAACAATATAAAAACAAGTCAGCTAATAATGGAGTACAAATAATAATAATAATAATAATAAATTTATTTTGTAAAGCGTAAAGTCCATACTGCTCTAAACGCTATTTAAACAACAATGAAATAAGTGAAATGAGGTATATAAAAACACATCGTTTGTGACCACGAAAATTCCAACACTGTTGGAAGGCCTGATCACCAAAGACCACGTAGATATTGTGTCAATGAGGAACTAGAACATCTTTTTGATATTAGTTGCAGAGTACCATACAATCAGTAATTTTTTGGATGACTAAGGTTAAGATATGAATAATTCAGTGTTTTACTTTCATTTAAGAAACGGCTATAATGTCCTTAACAGTATTATAAAGTTTTGAAAAGTCATACGCTTTAACGCTGTTGATTTGGGAAAAGTTTTGTGATTTCAAATGCACTAAAAATTTCTTTGAAAGTTTTATAAAATCCACATTTAATTTACAATACTTTTTGCCTATACTGTGGAGCAGTGCCTGAAGTTTCTCCTTCACAGCAGTTAATCGAAAATATAGCCCTCTACCTATATTGTATATTGATTGATTGATTATTTATTTATTTATTGAGGGGGGTTACAACTCCTTAAGATCTCCGTAATTGTGGAAATGCGGGAGTGATTCACTCCCGCAACATTTTAGATCATTCTAAACATTTGCTGGTTTACTTTAATGAAACAAAGTTGATATTACATGTATCTTGGTCAATATATAAATTTACAACTTACGATTTGTGAGACTCTATTCTACCGTTTTTAACAATTTCAATATATTCCAGTTTTCTCGATTCATATTGTGCACCATGTTTGATGTACTGAAGCTGAACTTCCGGTTGTCAGATTATTTGCATATGCCAATATAATGTAGTGTTTACATAAATGTACCATGATGTAAGAGAAAACTATTTCATCGGTATTGAATTTGATATCAATTTAAAAAAACAGAACATGCTGCATTTTTTCTGCCACCATATAATTTTCCTTCTTTTGACGGAATGGCTCGACTCCGTGTTGAACAACTACATTTTCGCGCCAATTGTCAACGTTTTGGTTTTTCATTAGACCCACCTACGAGATCTCGCGATAACAATTATGGCGGGGCAGACGAAGAATTTTACATGTTGTACGTGGTATTTATGGGGAAACACCTTCATCAAACATGCTCAAGCGCAAAGTTAGTACTTTTTTTTAGTATAAACAACATGAGAGACAATTACATGGAGCTTATTATAAGTTATACATTAAAATATTTTGCACCATTACGAAAATCCTATGGAGTTGTAGTCCTCTCCCAAAAACGTCCGAATAAATAAAAAATCGAAGAGGGCTATTTTTTTTTTTTTTTTTTGGCAGCTAAGTAATCAGTATTATTTTCGTGAAGGATAAAGATGGGAGCTTGGTACTGTAGAACTGTAGAGGTATTGCAGTGTGTGTGTGTGTGTGTGTGTGTGTGTGTGTGTGTGTGTGTGTGTTATTTAAAACCAGAACTATTTACAGTAAACAAGAAACACATGAACTAAATATGAACTAAAAAAAAAAGAAAGATCTTTAACCGACTATATAGCATAGAACAGAACAATCAACAGAGAGAGAGAGAGAGAGAGAGAGAGAGAGAGAGAGAGAGAGAGGCAATCATAAAACAGACAATTAAATAGAACAAACACATACATGTATATTGACACCACGACGTCATTTATACGCGTACAGGAACTACTGTGGAATAATTATTGTTCGTGGGGGCTCAATGTTTCGTGGATACCTTTTTTCTACGAATTTACGTTCCCACGAACCAGTTATTCTTTGCAATAGCTTCTATAGTATAATGTTATATATTTTCAGAATGATGTTAACTCTCGAAATTCCATCCCCACACACTAGTACATGTAACTATTTAGCTAACTATTAACAATGGCCCCCACGAACATTAATGATTCCACAGTATATATATGTAGCAACACATATACACGCAGAGTGATTGATTATATACTGTTTAACGTCCTATTCGATAATTTCTCACTCTTACTGAGACGTCATCATTGCCGGTGAAGGGCTTCAAAATTTAGGTCTATGCTCAGTACTTCCGGTCTTTGAGCAGGGAAGGGTCTTTAACGTGCCACACCTGCTGTGACACAGGGCCTCGGTTTCCGCGGTCTCATCCGAAGGACTGCCCCATTTAGTCGCCTATTACGACAAGCAAGGGGTATTGAGGATCTATTCTAACCCATATTCTCAAGAGACTATAAACGCGAAAAAGGTAAAAAAAAAAATGTAAAACACATAGCATTAGTACGGTTGGGAAAAATAGAAAAACAGGTAACGGTTTCAGTTTAGATTATAAATTTAAGATTGAGGCAGGAAACAGGTAACTGTTTCAGTTTAGATTATAAATTTAATATTGAGGCAGGAAAGCCTGGCGTCTACATGATCTACATTTTAAATTCCCAACACCAATATCGGATATAATTTGAAAATTGACTGTATGATGATAATTTTTTTCACATCTTTCGACAAATTTACAGGCTTTGCTGCCTCGTATCTTAAAGATTTAATCCCATACCTGGTTGTTCTTGATCTGGGTACTTCAGCTGTATTCGTTGGTTGGTTGTTTGTTTTACGTTCCGTCGAGAATTTTTCACTTATATTGAAACGTCACAAATTGTAGGTGAGGTACGCTTTTAGTAGTGAAGGTTCTATAACGTGCCAACGCTTGACGCGACATGGGACCTCTGTTGTTAAGGTTATACCAGAAAGACTCTTGATCCTCACTTCTAATGCCGAGCGTTTGGCGAAGTAGTAATCACTACCTATATTCACGTCTTGACACGGCGCTCGAACTCACGACCTCCCAGTTACGAATTGAGTCTGATCCCCGCCCCCGCCACTCATTGATCACTCGTTTTTAGTGATCAATGAGTGGCGGGGGCGGGGACCAGATTAATGAAGCAAACACGCTATCACTGAGCTACTGTGATCGGTCCAAAAAAATACTGATGTTGAAGTAGAGTGATATCATGTAAAAAATAGTTAGGGGACTAATTATGGATATTATAAATAATAATGAACAAATTAGAAAATTGTGGAAAGATTGACTGCTAATTATGGTGCTATTACAGAAAGTAGACGGCGAATAGAATGTGTAAAATAGACAGAACAGCCCTGAGAATACATGTAACTTGGGGAAGCTATGCCATATTTATTCTGGTGAAGTAATTGAGTTTGTTCGCGCCATTGGGGTGGAATGACTTCAGTCTATGTGTCCAGAATTTCTCCTTGTTGTCCCTTTCCGCACTGGTCCACTGAGTATTATGGTCAATAACCATTACAGCTATGTCTTCCCATTTGTGTCCTGCGAGACTGAAATGCTCGGCAACGGGCTCTTTGACCCTTTTAGTCTTAATGGTAGGCCGGTGGTTATTGATCCTTCTACGTATAGGTCTCCAGTTTCACCTAACGTACTGCTGGTCACAGACCTTGCTGCGTGTGAGGTGGTTGCAGATGTCTGTGCGGCAGGATGTGTCCCCAAGAATTCAGGAGCATCGGCCGGTGACAAGGCTCTTAAAACTCTCTGTGCTCGCGCTGTACATATGTTTGCACTTCAAGCACCTGCTGTCAGCACATGTTTTAAAGCCCCCGTTTGGCAAAGAATTTTCCAATTTGGTTCGAAACTGTCTTGTCTTTGAGATTTCTGGGGCGTCTGAAGGCAGCCATGGGAGGTTCTTTGAAGACATCGGTCATTCTTGGGTTGGTATGAAGCATGAAATATGCTTCTTCAGAATTTTATTTAGGTCTTTCAAGACAGGGTGGTACGTTGTAACCATTGAAACTCCGTCACCTACCGATTTTTCTTTATATTGTAGTAAGGATTGTCTGTCGTGGTTTGACATCGCATCTATAACTGCTTGCACTCTTGGGGCCCTGTATCCTCTCTTGCACAAATGTCCTGGTGTTCTGTTGTTGATAAAGCGCAGGAGTGGAGCAGTATATGCCTGCAAGTATTACATCCATATATCCCTATTATTTTATTAGGTATTTCTGGTCTACATTTTATCATCACTCATTTAATGACATTAACAAATCAAGATATCCTATCAGTTATCATATAGCTGTTTCAATTGCAAGAATGGGGCATTTTATCAAGAACAGAAAATTATCAATCGTCTTCATTCCTATAAACAAACATGGCGATGCACGGACAAGTTAACCTTCGTCCACGCATGTGTAGTTTTCTTGGACAGTGTATGCAAATCAGTTGCTGTGAAGTGGATGAAAGTTTATCACGATATAGAAACCTTATTTGAATCTTGGAAAAGAAGAAAATTAACATTATTTGGAAAATGTACCGTTACATGTACAAATTCACCAGTTCTAACGAAACATAGTTATTTAGCAGTTATTTTGGAATCGCCAGATGATGATTATATGGGTCTTTTACAACACATTAGTAAAGAAAAAGAATTTAATATAGCTAACAGTGATCAGTGATTGGGGTTAAAATATATTTTAATAAAGTTGAAGACAAAGGAAAAATAGTGCTGAATTTATCTATAAACTGTTAAATCCTTCACTTTTAATTAATTATTACATTACTATATGTAAACTCTTCAAAACTTCTACCCGGATTTGTAAATCATGTAGCGATAAGATTGAAAATTCACAACAATTAATGTACAAATTGTATGGAAGTTCATGGGTTTTGATATAAAATAGAAACATGTTGTTGTATTTTTCTCAGAAATGAACTATTGTCGCGTTCAATTTACCGTACATGTTTGTATATCTTTGTTGCTCTAAAGATGTACAAATTTAAAATGTATTATGGACCTGAAAATATTGATGAAACATCTGAAGGATTTTTATGCAACTTAAAAGCAAGTATTTTTACAATATTCAGAAATATTATTTGTTACTGGAAATACAAAACAGTCTCTACTTTTTAAAAAGATGTTGGCTAAATTTATATAGCATCAATATATAATGTCTTAAACCCACCCTCTGAGGAGAGGAGAATCCTTCCACTGAGAGGAAGAGGATATTTTTATTTTTAAGGACTGTTGGCATTTGTATGCTTCCTCTTGCATATGTGGGCCTTATAATTAATAGCAATATTACTATTATTATTATTCATAACTACTAAATGGGTATACATTTAATTCAATCCTTTGTATTAAGAAAACTAATAGCTACATCTGTTGTACAATATATTTATTCATCTATAAGTATTTCTTTGTTTTGTACATCTTTCGTATTGTTTGATCAATACAGAAGAAATACATAAAAAATATCCTTATTTATTTAACCTAGTATCTACATTGTGCGCGTGAATATTGACAAATATACAGGTAGTATGTACATCTAGAAGTATAAAAAATAGATGTAAGCTTTGAAAATACATGAGGGCATGAACTGCAACGCTTCACGCCGCCACATTTCATGAAGTGTGCTGGCGCAGAGCGTCGTAGTTCATACTCTCGTGCATTTTGAAATATGAAATTCATTCCTTAAATATATAAAACAAAAGCGAGACAGTTTGATTATATGCAAATATGTACCGGTTCAAAAGAGTCCACGACGACAGTAATAAATGGAAGGAGAGAGAAGTTAAAATATCATCCCAAATTGTACAACAAGAGTGAGAAAAGCATCTATCAAAAAATAATAATAATAATAATAAAAACCAGTACATGAAGCGCGAGAAAAATGGATAGGGGGTGAAAACATATCATCAAAAATAGAAATAGAATTGTTCAATCCGACTCCAAAGTGTACAGTTACAACGAAAAGGAGAAACAGCAAAGATGAAAAATGGCGGTAATCTCAGAATGTGCAAATTAAAATAGGGAGAGAAGAAACAGTGATGATGGTAAAAGTATTGATTCCAAGGAGTGAAAGTAACACTCGATATATTGCCAGATTCATTTCATTTCATTGAAAAGAGAGGAGACAAGAAAACAAGTCTTCGTACATACGTACATGGTCTAAATACCAATGTCATTCAGTTACATTTTTTTTCTTCTAAAACTGGAAAAAGGATTTAAAAGCATCTTTGCATACGTATCAAAAATGTGACGTTTGACGTACGCAAGAGGTAAAACGTGGGAGTTGTTAGATTATTATTATTATTTTTTTTTTATTTTTTTTTTTTAGATATAAAATTTTTCCGATCAACGGTACAGACGCAGACAGCAGAAAGATCCTTTATATTGCGGAGGTCCATGACACGGTACTTAAAGACAATGCTTTATAATACGACAAGATTTTGAAATTGAGGGGCTTTCATGTACTGTAAGAAATGGTTGTAATTGACACGTAATCGAGACGTTTTCAGAAGTGTGAGATGCAAATGAAAGACCCACGTACCGTGTGCAATCTTCAACCTACTGCAATTATCATTATACACAATGTCGTGAGGTTACCGCAATTCACTTTGTACTAATGCTTATCGCAAAGTTATATTGATTTGTAGCATCCCTCCGATCAATTCATTCTTCAAAACCCTTCTCTCTCTCTCCCTCTCTGCTTCCACTTATACTTTCTAGAGCAGTACTTCTCCATCACTGATGCACCTCTCAAGTTTGCTTTCAACGACGACACAATTCTCGCTCAGAGTCATCCGAGTAAATTTTAAAAAGATTATACTTTAGAAATACTAGCATCATGACAAAAGAACAGGGATTGAAATTCACTCTTGTGAATCAAACTGAACTGGTTACTTGGTCAGTTTTTACCAGTCATGGTGGGTCACTGCTTATAGAGAGTTCGCTTCATAGCCATGTTACGACTTCATCACAATAGGTAGGGACTGCTACTGCAACAACGCTAGGCACTTTAGATGCACACACACACACACACACACAATCACTCACACACACACGCACACACTCACAGACACACAACACACACACACACTCACAGACACACACAATCACACACACACACACAGAGAGACACACACACTCACTCTCACTCACACACACACACAGACAGACACACACACACTCACTCACACATACACACACGCACAGAGAGACACACACACACAGACACTCACACACAACCAGACACACACTCACTAACACACACACATACACACTCACTCACACACAGACAGACACACACACCTCCCTGAGCGCTATGCAGAGGTCTTGATTTGTGGTATTTCAGCTGGTGACGTAACGTTTAAAAATGAATGAAAACAAAAAATTCCCGAAGGCACGTAAAACCAAGAAACATGTTTTATAAATGTGATATTTATTGTCATTAATAATTGCATAGCAGGCATCTAGATTTACATGATAGAAGTTGAAATGAGACCTTGTGGGGAAATAACATGTAACTATAGCTCTTTTGGTATTGAATGCCATGGTATTTAGAACTTGTCATTCTTTAAAACACAACATACCCTCATCAACTGCCCACGGCAAAAAAAAAAAAATTAAAAAAAAAAGGAATTTACAACAACCAAAACAAAAAACAAAAAAAACCCACCAAAAATGATTTGGAAGTCCGATCCAGTAAATCAATTATATTGAATCCGAGTTACATCTGTTTAGTGATAAAGAATTTTCAACGAAAAAACAATGGCAGATTATTCTAGGTGGAGTACGGATGTCCATGATGTTCAACTTTTTTTGTTTACAGACAGTGAGTATTCCCTCCGATTCCTCCATGTTTTTTGTTTACAGACAGTGAGTATTCCCTCCGATTCCTCCATGTTTTTTGTTTACAGACAGCGAGTATTCCCTCCGATTCCTCCATCTTTTTTGTTTTTCAGACAGTGAGTATTCCCTCCGATTCCTCCATGTTTTTTGTTTACAGACAGTGAGTATTCCCTCCGATTCCTCCATCTTTTTTGTTTACAGACAGCGAGTATTCCCTCCGATTCCACCATCTTTTTTGTTTACAGACAGTGAGTATTCCCTCCGATTCCTCCATGTTTTTTGTTTACAGACAGTGAGTATTCCCTCCGATTCCTCCATGTTTTTAATTTACAGACAGTGAGTATTCCCTCCGATTCCTCCATGTTTTTTGTTTACAGACAGTGAGTATTCCCTCCGATTCCTCCATGTTTTTTTGTTTACAGACAGTGAGTATTCCCTCCGATTCCTCCATGTTTTTTGTTTTTTGTTGTTTTTTTGTTTGTTTTTTTTTTGGTCCGACATCTGGCGATACATTTTCTGGTCTAGCCGTTGGTCAGATTTTTCTACAGTTCCATCTGCTGTCACTATGCGGCACCAGTTAGGATTAGGTAGCTAGTTTTTGACACTTTAATCTAAACTTTTTCTGAACATAGAGATAAGTAGTGTACGGTCACAACAAGGGAGATAACTAGTGTCGAGTGAAGATTACCCAGTGCATGTGTGTATCTTATAATCTATCGGCTCTTATTGACAAACAATGCATGGATGATTGTTTAATCACCGAAACAATAACAAGATACTGTCATTGTACAACAATAATATCTGCACGTAAGTGTATTGCCTGGGTAATTAGCGAAGATTCTACAATTTAAACAAATATACATACATGTTTATCAAATTGAGCATAAAATGCCAAGATAAGCATGCATGTGGCTCATGGGTGTTTTATGTTAGTATTTCATATAGTAAATTCATCAACAGTCCGAAAATAAAATAAATTGATGCATACGCTCTGGTATAAAATTCTCAGAATTTCATGCACCTTGACTGTTCATGCACTGGTCCATGGGCCTCTTGTAAAAAAAAACCATGTTTGATTCCCCACGATGAAAATGAAAATTCCAAAATCTCATTGCACATCTACACGACATCACCAATCATACTCTAAAAGGTAAAATGGTTACTGCTTAAAATGTAAGAGGAGTTCGAAGAACGAGATTGTGGGACAGATCAACGACTGAAGGACCATGGTAACAATATATCTGAACTTTCTTTTAAATACGGGATTAATCATTAAAATACTATTTCTGAATAGATCTGCATGATCATTCACAGCCTTAGTTACAAGTGACAATAATATATATATATATTATATATAAAGAGAGGGAGAGAGAGATTATATTTTCCCGCGTTTCGTTAGCAATAGCGGAATAATGTTGTATTGACAGCACGGGGCATTGCAAGATGGAATGATCCATTATTAGCCAATATTATGCAAGAAATAGAAAACAGGTTTTCGAAAGACAATTCAGGTATTCACTTCTAGGCGCCGCGTGGCACGAGAAAGACGGAACTTTAATGTATAGAAATAATTTTTGTTTACTTTGTTGTGATACTGTGTAAGATATATATACAAGTTAGTTGTGAGGTCCGTTCACAACCCCCTGCATCCAGCGGCACCTGGCACGAGTTTTCTAGAGTTTTTTATTATTATTATTATTATTATTATAGTTTTATCTCCAGTTTTTTCCTGACCGGCCCTGATGCTCTGTAAAGGGGATACCGAGATTTTTAATAGCGATGCATTAAATATTGCTCATATTGTGTACATTGAGTCATATATTTTTAATTGGTATGTATAAAATAGATATATGTATTGAAGAGTCATATTATTCTGCAGTGCCTTCATTGCATAGGTGTATTGTCATATAAAATAAAATATGGGCGTCCAACTATCGCGGCTGGCTGTCAGGCACTTAATTTAGAATTATGTTTATGTGTTAAAAGTGAGTGTGTTAAAATGGGAGTAGAGTTAATACATATCAATTTCAATATATTTTCATACATATGGGACAAAACGAACACCCCCAAGAAACCTATCCTCGACCACTCTTGGTATCTTTCCATTATTCTGTCATACACTGGGGACTGGCTATATGCAGTTATTCTTACAAATGTCTTAAAACCATAACGGCCACGGTGTAATATTTTAATTTGTTAATATCACAAGGAAACAAGCATTCTGAGAGTATTGCAGGCAATACTGGTAGGATAATTCAGTCAAAAGTATCTTAAGCAAAACGAAACTCACACTTGATCTGTAACTATCCAAGACAAAGCTGTATATAAAATTTCAGTAGAATATCTTCATCCAATGCAAAGAAAAGTCCGGAAAACCTCTAGCATTCATCAAGGGGCATAATTCAGTCAAAAGTAGGTCAAGCGTAACGAACTCAAACTTGATCTTGATCAATCTTGACTTGTTCTAGACAAAGTCATGTATAAAAATTCAGTTGAATATCTTCATCCAATGCGGAGAAAAGAACGGAGAAAATGAACCTGATTCGGAATGACAGACAGACGGACGCACGGATAGACGGACAGACCAGTGGGGGATTAAAAGTGTGTGTTAAGTTCAGAGACTGGTGAACTCTGAACTCTCAACTGATGCAAAGATAGACAATATAAACATGTAGAGAACAGCGAGCATACTGTGTAATCTGTGAGTTCTCTGTTTTTCCACTTGCATACATACGGTAATTTTCCAACCGCAAATCTGTACAGTGCGGGTTTGAGTGAAAAATCTGTTCACAAGTTTGCAAGAAGTGATACAAAATCTGTATAAAATATTAATCCCAAAATGGTTTTACACGCCTGTAGAAAATGTTAAGGGTACAGTAATACGACATGTATGCTGGGAGAAACCAGAATTATCTCGTGGACATAGTATTACATGTCTGATTAATGTTGAGTCCTAAATTATTTCATAATTTCTAATTTTATAATAATCATACATATACTGCGTTTGCGGTAACAGAACAAATTCGGGTGATCATATTTGGATACGCAATCAACTTTCAATTAAAGTGATAATAAATTTTTCATCCATTGTTCTAAAGTCACAATAGATGCTTTCTTGGAAATTTATCTTTTTATCATCATAATTACGATCTCCCTCCAGTCTACAGTTTCAAAATATATTTAAATATTGCTTTTAATTTGTTTACTTTTAATTCATTTGACATAAAATGAACCTTGAAAAGATGTTCATTAGCAATGTCCATGACGGCCAGCGTTCTTCTAAATAAAACACACGTTGGAACCTTGCGTGTGGAAGTCCAGCAGTAGGAAATTGATATGTGATACAATCAAAACATTACAGCAATGGATTTTAATTGGAGTGAATCAGCTTTTAGAATGAATTTACAGGGCTAGACCTGACAATCTGTACAATTTTTCATACTGTGTGAATTTTAATGCACAGGCGTGACAGCGTGAATGGGGTTGAAAAAGTGTGCAGTATCGTGTACAATCTGTATAAATCACATTTATGCACTTGGGAAAATTAAAAAATTGTTTTGCTAAGGATAATTGTATACAAAAATAATTATTTTGATGAACAGACCAAATTCTGTTTCATGTTATAAATATATGTGCATGGTTTTTGTCAGAAGAACGTTAAAAGTAAGCAAGAGTAAACGGTACATAATAACCCATGAGACGGATATATAGGGTGTAATCAAGAGTACTGTAAACGGTACATAATAACCCATGAGACGGATATATAGGGTGTAATCATTATAAGATGTTTGTTTAGTAACACTGACTAACAAATATGACAACTGATTTTCCTACTAAGTGACCATATGACCTTGACCTTGAAGAATAAAAGGTGTCCTCAACTTGGCAGGAGTATGTGTATCAAGTTTGACGGTCCTAGTTCCAATTGTGCGGTCTGTATCCTGCCTAGAAAGTTTTCCTATTAACTGATACTATGACCTTCACCTTTGACCTTGAAAAAACAATAGGCATTTTCTTCTCATCAAGGTGATCAAACGTACCAAGTTTTAATATCTGGAGCTTACAATTCACTCTGCATACAAGGTCTGGAAAGATGGATAATGCCAGCAAGTGATACATGTCAACTCACAGCCTTGACCGTTTACATTGAAAATGCAAAGCATGTGTACCAAGTTTGACAGTCTTAGTCCAAATGATTCAGTCTGTATCCTGCCTACAAGGTTTTTCTAATAAGTGATACTAAGACCATAACTTCTGACCTTGATAAAAAAAAAACCCCAGGCATCCTCTACTTGGCATAAGGTGTATGAAAACCAAGTTTGACAATCCTAGTCCCTATGGTTCGGTCTGCATCCTGCATACAAAATTTTTCTACTAAGTAATACTACAACCTTGACCTTGAAGAACAAACGGCATCCTCTACTTAGCATGACGAGTATGTGTACCAAGTTTGATGGTCCTAGCCCCTATATTTCAGTCTGTTTTCTGCCTACAAGGTTTTCCTTTAAACTGTTACTATGACCTTGACCTCTGACCTTGAAAAACAATAGGCATCTTCTTCTCATCATGGTGATCAATATACCAAGTTGTAAGATCCTGGAGCTTATGGTTCATTTTGCATACAAGGTCTGGACAAACAGACAACATCATACCATATATCCAGTCTTTGAAATGCATATAAAAATGTATTAACAATCCTTTTCTTTTTTTTTACATTTAAACTGATTCACACATGAATTTTATTGGAGATATATTTGTCAGTATGAAAAATTACTATAGTTACCATATGGTTTGTAAATGTAATAACCCATTTATAATATTATGCATATGCTTGTGTTCATTGTCAATAAATATTTTTAGTATTTTATGCCATTGTATATGCATGTGCAAGATTCTGGAGCCCTTTCAATGACTCAAAACTATTTGCAATTTAAAAAATAAATCCGCTATCAAGCACATAATTTATAGCAAATCTAAAGAAATAAAGAGACAAGCACACAAATGGAAGTACTTCTGACCAAATAAAATACTCATATTACAAGATATTTTGTGAAATGAGTCTCTGAATCATAATATCAACTGCTTTCATTATCAAATTCTGTGTATTTAATATGATCAATACAAAGTGTTACGTAAGAAACTGAAGTCAAAGGATTGTCTTTGTTTCCTGTTAATATTTTTTTTAACCAATCTCTAAGGAAAAAAATCCAGCTATATCAAAGTGTCAAGGACATGAAAATTGAAATTAAATCTAGGTCATTTATAGGAGTGTGTATGCAGTGCTTGTGTGATCACATGAACACAGGGTTTCATGAGATTATTTTATTGGTACATATGGAAAAAAGCACTATCGTTTTTACTGCACATCACCACTGCTGAAAGTTTATTCACACATGTACAATTTGTCATAAAATATCACATCTGAAACGAATTCAGTCACCAAATTCCCAGCAAATATCTGCTAATGGAACCTGGAAATCATCCTTGCAGTATGGCAGTTTTGGGAAATCAATCACAGAGATCATAAACAAAACATTCCTCTGTATCACTTCTAAATTCAGCTAAACCCCCAACATTGTCACTTTTCTTCAACTTAAATTGGATTTGCTTTGCTGTCGCATTAGGACCATAATCACTTTCCTTTAAGAGCATATCTGCTTTCACAAATGTTATGCAACATCACACTACAAGTATATCCAAGCACAAGACTGATAACAGCTGGGCCTCCATGCTGTACCACTGCACTATTGGGTATATGATTAGAGTCAGTAAGAGTTGGTAGAAAATTTGAAAAGCCAATGCATAGGCCACTTCAGCCATTTGTATTGAGTGGTCTGGTAATCGAGTTGTTTGTTGACATCATAGCCAATTCCCACCTAAATAATGATACAAAAAAAACACCAAACAAACAAAAACAATACTGCCACAGCATTTTCAATCTACAATTTGTTGTATTTTCAACTGTCAAGTTACATTGTTCACTCTCTAAATTAAATTAGTTTCCTAGAATATTGCAAGACACTTGTACAATGACATCATACAGATAAAACATAAGTTTCTCCTGAAAAATAATATCATTATTATGCAAAATAGAAACCATAAGTAATATCATTAAGGATATTTAGAAATATGGAGGTTAGTAACAGTTTTAACATTGTAAGAATTAATGATGGATTCTTGTCATCATTCAGACAAATTACATGATATGCTGCCCCATATATGTGTGTATTTGGGTTTTTTAAATTTTGTACTTAATGGCAAACTGTCAACTCGACTATTTAACAAATGGGTTTAACAAATCATCTTCTCCATAATCAACTTTCAATATTTTATGTACCACCTGCATATGGTGTTATGTCTTTCAACTGATTCAATAAAGAGCTTGTTCTGCATATGATCAGTTTTGAAATCAAGGCTAGCTACTGACAAACAAGTTGATGTTACACGGGTTTCAACAGTCTACTTTAATGTTAGCATTTCACAAATTCTATAGCAATCTAGTTATTCAATACAATCTGTCATTGGGTCAAATGCTCTCTGATGAATTTCATACCTATTGTTAGACTGCTCTTTACACACTGATTTTGACTACGGATTAATATGTTTACCTGATCAAGATACAGGGCTCACAGCGGGTGTGACCGGTCAACAGAAGATGTTTACTCCTCCTTGGCACCTGATCTTACTTCTATTATATCCAGGGGTCTGTGTTTGCCCAACTCTTATTTTTTTATTCAGCTGTAGTTAGAGTACCACATATTTAGACCTATGCTCAGTGCTTAGGCCGTGGCAATGAGAGTTATTTAATATGCCAATGTCTGCCACGAAATGGGACCTACATTTTTATGGTCATATCTGAAAAACCTGTGATTCTCATTTGTAAATGCTAAGCATTTGCTGGAGGAGCAATCACTACCTATGTTTAAGTCTTAGGTTTGATGTGGCTATGGCACAAGAATGGCTATGGATCAAACTCATGAGCTTTTGGTTACAAAGTGAATGGTCTACCACTGAGCTATACAACTGGTTTAAGCACAATTCAGAGAATATTCAATGTCCAAGGTATCTATACGTAATGTTTTTGTATTTTTTGCTCCACTTTAATAAAAAAGGGGGAGAACGTATTGATTTACACCTGTTGGTTGGCTGGCAGACCAAATGTGATGTGATCAGTATCTTGCAAACACTCTGCTTGACTAACATAAAAACTTGATTTACTGGAAGACCCTAAAGAGTAGATGACCTCTAATGATTTGAGGTCTTGAGGTCATGGGTCAAACTACTCCATACATAAGATAATATTGTCACTCAATATCTTAAAACCTTTCGCTTGATAGATATCAAACTTAGTACATTAGTATCCTAAAAGGATTTGATGATCCCTATTGACTTTGAGGTCATAAGGTCTAAGACCTAAGACCAGGAGCAAACTACTTCAGTCATAAGAAAATATCATCTGCTCAATATTTTGAGAACCCTTTGCTTAACAGACATTAAATTTGGTAAACATGTAAACTCCATTAAGTATATACATGTAATCATTAATAATATTAAGATCACGAGGTCAGAGGTCAAACTATTCTGTACGTGAGCTGAATATTTTGAGAACCCTTTGCTGGATATTATTCATATATAAATCAAGATTTAAGCATCTTTTGAGTTCACTTTTATTTCTGATATGATACATATTATATAATGCACTACATGTTTTGGTTTCCATTAAAATGTCATGTTATCATGACTCCTTTGATTTTGATTGTTACAAGGTCATAGGTCAATTGACTTTGGATATTAGAAAACAAAGCCCTACTCAGTATCTTTTTGGCTCAATGATCCAAAGGCCCAGGTGAGCTATTCTGATTGAAATTTATCCGTTGTCTATCATCATCAAGTTATTGCCCTTTATGAATCTTAAAAATATATGCACCTTATTTTTCACTGTCATTGCTGACATTTCTAAATTTAAAGATGATCCTTTTCAATAGTGACACACTGAAGGGAATATATATAAAACATTTCTTATTTTGGTATCATTTTATATCAGAAATTAATTTTCGTCACACAGAAATATCAATTTGTGATAATCGAAAAATTGAACGTCTACACCATGTACAATACTACTGTATAATGAAATCCCCCCCCCCCCTTTTTTTCCGACTAGATAGAAAATCAGCAACATTTGAATTTTTTTTACATTAGAATATACAATTTCTATTTGAAATTTTAATATGGTTAGCATAACTTAAGGATTTATATATTTTATATTAAATTTTAGATATCAAAGTCATATACTATTTTGCGATATCAGAAAATAATATTCTGATATAAAAAATTGGAACTTTTTATGTCAGAAAATAAGAGCCATTTCATGATATTGCTTCTCTCTCTCTCTTTTAATCAGAAAATATTTAATACCAAAAAATGAATTTTTGATTCAGAAAATGACTTCGGTTTTCTGATTTTTTGTTATTAGGAAACATTTTTTTATATATCAGAAAATAATATTTGATATCAATGGATATTTTCTGATTTAAAAAAAATATTTGATATCAGGGTAAAAAAAAGCTCCTCATAGGCATCCATTCCTGGAAACTGACATTAATTTATACCTGACTGGATCGAGTCTATTTATTTAAATTTATGTAAATGTGAGAAATAACATCACTAAGCTTTTATCTTGAGGCTAAAAACCACTAGATCACACGAAACAAATGGCTTCATCATTTTATGCAAATTCGGGGGTTATCGCCATGCACATCCTCCATTATTTCTTTTCTACTGAAAACATATATATATTTCATTTAGACTATGTGATTATTGGAAAATAATCTTTGCTCCAGGCAATATCCAAGAATATCAAATATTTAGACAATGGGGAAGAACTTGCACATCTACAGATACTACAGATGTTGAATTACGATGCACTTCTTTTTCATCCAACTCAACAACCACTCTAATAAAAGATACCTGTTCCTGATGTTATTTCTGATACATCGTTTGAATGTATTCTATATATAGATATGTAATGACCTGAACTCATATTTAAATAGAGAAATCTTACCTGATAAATTTAGGCAGACCAGTGGCATCTATTTTGTTTTCTAATATACATAGTTTACACAAAGTTGATAATGAGGGTGCTGGAAAAAAAATTTTGATACAACAAATAGTAAATATGTAACTTTGAATTAAATTAATTAATAATGATAATTAAATAAATAATAGACATCTTTTTCAAATACACTCATTATAATATTTATTGAGTGAACCTTTCTTTTTCAATATGAATCTCAATGTGTATCAATTGTTGTGTAGAAGAATATATCATACTTTTCTTCATTTGCATGACACTATTTCATATACCAAAAATGGTAGCAATTTTACTGACATGATCTGTTATATACGTGCTTTATGCAATTAATCTCATCATAACTGACCTTTGATACCATTGTGTTTCATTTCTTGTACATTATTTTGTATATCTGATTATCATAGGAGAGGGCGTTCTAAGTTTTAAGAACTTGTGCTTAATCCTTTTGTTATAACATCTATGCAATAAAATATGTTCAAATCAAAACAATATTCCTAATTTGCCATTCTCAATAAGCACTTTCAAATTTAACATGGCTTTTTAATCTGTCATTGATTTTTTTATTCATTTATTCCAGTTTACATCCAGACAATCCTCAAAAAGCTCTACAGTCTTATTGGAGATTAAGGTGGTTCACATCAAGAAATAGACTTTTTACGACACTATTCACAAGACGTCAACTGAAATGTTTTTGCAAAATTATTTATATTGATCAATTTGTTTTTGTCTATCATTGTAGCATCTTGTTATTCACACAATGATCCAGTGTCTTGTTCATATTTATTGAAATAAATTTTTGAAAATCATGTTTTTTAATCCAAAAAAGGCATATTTTTTTGCCTTTTGACATAACTACTTATTGCAGTAGGTATGGGCAGTTACTGCATATCACTAATAATAATAATAAAAAAAAAAAAGAACAGGCTCTTCAACTCTTCAGTATCAGGAGATAAATAATTCCTTCATGGGAGTCCTCATTTCAATGGAAAATGCAGCGACTGTTTTCATTTTTGAATTTTCATAACTGGACAGTAAGCAATGCAAGTATGATGATAGAGAGTTAGTTTAACAGTTAAATGACTTAATTGCTGGAACTGCCCAAAGCTGAATGTAAATTTCCAGACATGAATCATCAAGGACTTGCACTAAGATTCAGTGAAGGTGCCAGTCCAAATATCTAACTGAGCTGAAACTCTGCTGAGATTAACTTGTGATGTCACATATAATGGTGAATAAAATCTTGAGAGTGTAAATATGCATGTATCACAAAATTTGAATTTCGTCACTTTCAAATTCAAAAACTATGCAAAATATATTTTCTTTCAAACATTCTGTAAGTTCATGGAATAATTGACATATAACTTTGAATTGAGATTGAGTGTGTTGGAAAAGATAAATACACAACGACTCATTTTAAATTATTTCACATGGAAATAGCTATTATTTGATGACTCATCAAGATAATTCTTTGTAATTTGCTGACTCATCATATCATGCATTATTGGCTGAGTTTTCAATGCATTAGTAATACTATTACTGATTGTTTTAATGCTAATGATACTAATTGTTTAATGCTAGTAATACTGATTGTTTAATGCTAATAATACTGATTGTTTAATGCTAGTAATACTGATTGTTTAATGCTAATAATACTGATTGTTTAATGCTAGTGATACTGATTGTTTTAATGCTAGTGATACTGATTGTTTAATGCTAGTGATACTGATTGTTTAATGCTAGCAATACTAATTGTTTAATGCTAATAATACTAATTGTTTTAATGCCAATAATACTAATTGTTTTAATGCTAGTAATACTGATTGTTTAATGCTAGTAATACTGATTGTTTAATGCTAGTAATACTAATGTTTAATGCTAGTGATACTGATTGTTCAATGCTAATGATACTGATTGTTTAATGCTAGTAATACTGATTGTTTAATGCTAGTAATACTGATTGTTTAATGCTAGTGATACTGATTGTTTTAATGCTAGTGATACTAATTGTTTTAATGCTAATAATACTGATTGTTTAATGCTAGTGATACTGATTGTTTTAATGCTAATAATACTGATTGTTCAATGCTAGTGATACTGATTGTTTAATGCTAGTGATACTGATTGTTTAATGCTAATGATACTGATTGTTTAATGCTAGTAATACTGATTGTTTAATGCTAGTGATACTGATTGTTTAATGCTAGTGATACTGATTGTTTAATGCTAGTAATACTGATTGTTTAATGCTAGTGATACTGATTGTTTAATGCTAGTAATACTGATTGTTTAATGCTAGTAATACTGATTGTTTAATGCTAGTAATACTGATTGTTTAATGCTAGTAATACTGATTGTTTTAATGCTAATAATACTGATTGTTTTAATGCTAGTGATACTGATTGTTTTAATGCTAATAATACTGATTGTTTAATGCTAGTGATACTGATTGTTTTAATGCTAATAATACTGATTGTTTAATGCTAGCAATACTAATTGTTTAATGCTAATAATACTGATTGTTTAATGCTAGTAATACTAATTGTTTTAATGCTAATAATACTGATTGTTTAATGCTAGTGATACTGATTGTTTAATGCTAGTAATACTGATTGTTTAATGCTAGTAATACTGATTGTTTAATGCTAGTGATACTGATTGTTTAATGCTAGTAATACTGATTGTTTAATGCTAGTAATACTGATTGTTTAATGCTAGTGATACTGATTGTTTAATGCTAGTAATACTGATTGTTTAATGCTAGCAATACTGATTGTTTAATGCTAGTAATACTGATTGTTTAATGCTAGTGATACTGATTGTTTTAATGCTAGTGATACTGATTGTTTAATGCTAGTAATACTGATTGTTTAATGCTAGTAATACTGATTGTTTAATGCTAGTGATACTGATTGTTTCATGCTAGCAATACTGATTGTTTAATGCTAATAATACTGATTGTTTAATGCTAGTAATACTGATTGTTTAATGCTAGTAATACTGATTGTTTAATGCTAGTGATACTGATTGTTCAATGCTAGCAATACTAATTGTTTTAATGCTAATAATACTGATTGTTTAATGCTAGTGATACTGATTGTTTAATGCTAGTAATACTGATTGTTTAATGCTAATAATATTAATTGTTTTAATGCTAGTAATACTGATTGTTTAATGCTAATAATACTAATTGTTTAATGCTAATAATACTGATTGTTTAATGCTAGTGATACTGATTGTTTTAATGCTAGTGATACTGATTGTTTAATGCTAATAATACTGATTGTTTAATGCTAATAATACTGATTGTTTAATGCTAGTGATACTGATTGTTTAATGCTAGTGATACTGATTGTTTAATGCTAGTGATACTGATTGTTTAATGCTAGTAATACTGATTGTTTAATGCTAATAATACTGATTGTTTAATGCTAGTGATACTGATTGTTTAATGCTAGTGATACTGATTGTTTAATGCTAGTGATACTGATTGTTTAATGCTAATAATACTGATTGTTTAATGCTAGTAATACTGATTGTTTAATGCTAGTGATACTGATTGTTTAATGCTAGTGATACTGATTGTTTAATGCTAATAATACTGATTGTTTAATGCTAGTGATACTGATTGTTTAATGCTAGTGATACTGATTGTTTAATGCTAGTAATACTAATTGTTTAATGCTAGTGATACTAATTGTTTAATGCTAGTGATACTGATTGTTTAATGCTAGTAATACTGATTGTTTAATGCTAGTAATACTAATTGTTTAATGCTAGTGATACTAATTGTTTAATGCTAGTGATACTGACTGTTTAATGCTAGTAATACTGATTGTTTTAATGCTAGCAATACTAATTGTTTTAATGCTAATAATACTGATTGTTTAATGCTAGTGATACTGATTGTTTTAATGCTAGTGATACTGATTGTTTAATGCTTGTGATACTGATTGTTTAATGCTAGTGATACTAATTGTTTAATGCTAGCAATACTAATTGTTTAATGCTAATAATACTGATTGTTTAATGCTAATAATACTAATTGTTTTAATGCTAGTGATACTGATTGTTTAATGCTAGTGATACTGATTGTTTAATGCTAGTGATACTGATTGTTTAATGCTAGTGATACTGACTGTTTAATGCTAGTAATACTGATTGTTTTAATGCTAATAATACTGATTGTTTAATGCTAGTGATACTGATTGTTTTAATGCTAGTGATACTGATTGTTTAATGCTAGTGATACTGATTGTTTAATGCTAGTGATACTGATTGTTTAATGCTAGTGATACTAATTGTTTTAATGCTAATGATACTGATTGTTTAATGCTAGCAATACTAATTGTTTTAATGCTAGTGATACTGATTGTTTAATGCTAGTAATACTGATTGTTTAATGCTAGTAATACTGATTGTTTAATGCTAGTAATACTGATTGTTTAATGCTAGTAATACTGATTGTTTAATGCTAGTAATACTGATTGTTTAATGCTAGTGATACTGATTGTTTAATGCTAGTGATACTGATTGTTTTAATGCTAGTGATACTGATTGTTTTAATGCTAGCAATACTGACTATTTTTGAGCTAGTCATACATATATTAGTACTGGGTATTGCTAGTAATACTAATATTTACCAAAACAAGTTGAAAACCCTATTATATAATTCTAACTTTGTTATTTTTTGTTAAAATTTGTTACAATAAGGACCCCACTGGAAATTCATGGGCTATCCTAAGGTGTTAATCAATGCAAGATACTGAGATAATCTGTATATCTAGTAAAGTTATATTTCTAATCTTGGAAATTTTGTAATATTTTAAGATCATACTACATATGGATGTATCTATATTTCATTTGTATCACCCCGTGTCATACACTGGTTTTAACCTGAATAAATCTACTACTACCCCTAACTTTCTCAGAAGTTACCGATCGGTAATATGAGTGGTTTTTATTTACATTTATCAGCATATGTTCTGAAATTCATTAAAAGGAAATGACTTATGAAATGGGTAGAATAAGCAATACTAGCATTCAAATCATTATTATGAGCATTAAAACAATCAGTATTTGTATATGTTCTGTAACTCCTTTGTGAATAATTTAGATAAAATATGTTTCAGCTGTTTTACGTTGATCATTTAATCATTTTCTTGTCAAGTTTAGACACTGATGCTTTTTGACACTGATATCAATGTACGTGTCACAGTTACACATGATTTCAATGTTCAAACAATTCTATCAATCATAATATGCATGAAATGTTTAAAATTAGAAATAATGATATTTTCTGGTTTATAACAGTAAATCAGAAGTGAAATATCATGAGCATTAATTGATGCTTAATGGAGAACACATCAAAATCATTTATCAGAATTTACAAAACACTATCTGGTCTGCCATTTTTATTGACAGAGTGCAATAACAAATATCCCAAATATTCTGGTGCAGATCCTATTGGTTAATGACACAGTGACATTCGATAATGGCCCAGATATTGCAAGCAAACACACTATGGAATTAAGGAACATTTTTTACTACTGTACAGTAATTTTACTTACAGAAATCTAGAACGTGGAGGTCTGAATGGTCAATGAGGTCACTCTCCGTAAAATCAGTACTTCCCCCTGTAACGGCAGGACTACAAAAAACACAAAGGAAATTTCATTGTCGCACTTGAAGTACTTTGTACAAATTGTTATTTTAATGAGAATCTGTGTAGGAAACATTCAAAGGGTTGTTTTATTGATGAAAAGCTACATAAAAAAAGTTTAAGATATTCCTAAATTCTAAATGGGGGCCTCCGTGGCCGAGTGGTTAGAGCATCGGGCTCAAAATCACAAAGCCTCTCACCTCTGTCGGCGTGTGTTCGAATCTCGGTCGCGGCGTTATGTGAGCAAGTTTGCCAGTTTACTTGCGGAAGGTCGGTGGTCTCTTCCCAGGTACATTGTATCTGGGTTCTCTCCTCCACCAACAAAAACTGGACGCCACCAGATAACTGAAAAATTGTTGAGTGTGGCGGAAAGCAATACATAATCATAATCTAAATGTGTATTCTGCTTCATTTCTAATGAAACCCTTTGCTTGTCATACATTTGCAACTCTTGAACTATTCCCTTTACCATCATTCAAATATGGAAATCATACCAAATATGGAGACAAGACAATGTGTTTTACAGCTGTAATGTTTAAATAATATCTATATTTTCTGTACTTGAAATTATTCATATTCAAAAATTACAGAAAAATACAGATATGAATAATAAAATGCTTTCTTTGGTTTGTTAAATGGGAGTAGCTTAAGCATTTTTCTGCAATGTTTGGGATCTTCATTTTCTGTTTAACAAACTCCATCATTTAATTGATTGTTTGGTTACTGACAACATCTTACTTAGTTTGGCAAGACCCATAGAAGTTTTGAGTGTCTTCCCTATTCTAAATATCATGAAATTTAAATATACTATAGCAGTCAGATTGGGAATATAGTGTGGGATTATATTATGAAACTAAAATGTAGACTATGATGTGAGACTATATTATATGTGATGTGGGACTATTATGTGGGACTATTATGTGGGACTATTATGTGGGACTATTATGTGGGACTATAATGTGGGATTATAATGTAGACTATGTGAGCCTATAATGTGAGCCTTTAATGTGGGATTATAAAGTGGGACTGTGGTGTGGGACTGTAATTTGAGACTATAATGTGGGACTATGGTGTTTTCAATACAATATTTAGACAAAAATTTCTTTTGCTCATATTTAAAAGTCATATTCTTGGAGGTATAATGAAATTCATCCTCAATATTTCTAGATTCACATATTACATATTCCATTATCATTGTCAACACCCCTTGCTCGATTGGAAATCTATGATTCATGCCTCTAAAATGATATAAAGCTACTCTTAAATCATGTGGGAGACAAATCAGATACTTCTAAAATTATGTAAAGACTTAAAAATCTGATAATTGAGAGCTGTGGGCATCTCATAAATTTTGGAATACCAATTTTGTTTGAATTGATCCATTAACCTACACTGAACCATTTTTGACAAGGAAGGTTATCTTACAAAAAATTGTATTGTTTTATTACATTAAGCCTGATCACTCTCTGTTTACAGTAAAATATATAATACAGAAAGCATTAAAGAGAATGATTCACGATTTACACCAAAATTTCATTTCTGACTTTTAATGGTCAAAACCTAGTGTCAAATGTGTTTAAAAGGTTTGACCAAAAAAATAAATAATAATAATAAGGTTATACATCATGACAGAAGCTCATTATAGGGAGTTTATCACTTGATGTGTACACAAAGATTGAGGTATGTGACTGTTTACAAAATGTTGAAAATGTTGGATTATCAACCTAAGTTTGTTATATATTGCATTTCAAGTATTCTTGAGGTAAAATGTACCATTCGAAAGTTAAACTTGTGTGTGTAAAATTAGGATGCTTTGAATTACAGAATTAACATATTTCACTAGTTTATTTGTAGATATAAACAAGACTCGAGTCTTGTTTACGTATCACAGAGTTAAGGCTGATATACTGCTCTTATCCTTGCATTAAGAAGGACCAAATTTTGACAGTCAACTTTAAATGAGTTATTTTTTTTAATGTTCAACATCAAATATAAAAAAACCCATTTTCCCCCCCAAAAACATGAACCAGTCCCTTGAGAAATTTTTGGCCTATAACCTTTCATTAGATTGTAGTATGTCAAAACTTACTACACATTTTACGATGTACACCCATAGCAATATGAAATAAAAACCAAGAGATGTTTGCAATTTATATTTATATATTTTCCCCTTCCCCAAAATCATACAATATACAGCTCCACACTTTCTGATAAAAACAAGAGGCCCATGGACCACATCACTCACTTGAGTCACCTTGGCCCATATTTAAAGATTTTCCCTATATATTTGCATGTAAAACTTTGATCCCCTACTGTGGCCCTACCCTAACTCCCTGGCCCATGATTTTAATAAAATTGAATCAGCACAGATGTCAGAAAGCTGATATGTAAATTTGAACTTTACTGAACCAGTAGTTCTTGAGAAAAAGATTTTTAAATGACCCCAATCTATTTTTGCATTTTTGTGATTATCTCCCCTTTGAAGAGAGCATGACCCTTCATTTGAACAAACTTGAATTCCCTCTACCCAATGATATTTTGTACCAAGTTTGATTGGAAATGGTCCAGTGGTTCTGTTGAAAAAGATTTTTTAATTTGTCAGCATATTTTTGATATTTTACTATTATCTACGCTAAGAAAAGGATGTTGCTTTTCATATGAACAAATTTGAATCCCCTTCACAAAAGGATGCCAGATTTGGTTGAATTGGCCCAGTGGTTCTGGAGAAGAAGTAAAAAATGTGAAGAAAAAAAGTTTACACACAGATGGATAAATGGACAACAGACAATGGGAGATCAGAAAAACTCACTTGAGCTTCTAAACTGTGTATGGAAGGAAAGATTGTTTGATTGATTGTTTATTGCTTTCCTCCACACTCAACAATTTTTCAGTTATCTGGTGGCAACCAGTTTTTATTGGTGGAGGAGAGAAACCAGATACAATGTACCCGGGAAGAGACCACCAACCTTCTGAAAGTAAACTGGCAAACTTTCTCACATATATCTGCGCGAGCGAGAATCAAACCCACGCTGACTAGAGGTGAAAGGCCTTGTGATTTTGAGCCCAGTGCTCTAACCACTCAGCCACGGAGGCCCCCTGGAGGGAATGAAAAAAAAGACCTACTGTGGAATCATAAGATTTTATGGGGGCTCAATATTTGTGAATACCCCTATCCCATAAATCTTAAACCACAACAAAATATACAATTGATATAACGTGTCATGAAACCATATACCATATCCACAAAACTACATCCCAACGAAACTGTAAAATCTTGATAATCCATGAAAAATGGTCCCATAATCTTAAATGATTCCACAGTAATTCCTTAATCTTCATTTCAGAGCCTACAATGAAGACCCATTATGAGACTTCCAACAGAAATAGCAGGCTAATGTTCGTTATAGAACAGTGCAGTGTACTCCACAACCACTGTTGTACACATAGTACAATATTACACCAAATATATGCTGAAAAGAGAAGCAAGGCATGGGGGGGGGGGGGGGGGGGATTGTTGCAGGTATTGACCTTGACCTTAACTTGCTGAGCAATAGGGATCAAGTACATAATGATGTATATATCAGGCTTCCAACTATGAAGTCTGAGAGGTAAAGCAGTAATCAGCTACACAAAACCCATCATCCATATAGAACTCCAAACCTGGTAGCTACCTTGACCTCACTGAGATCTGTATCAGTCTATTAGGTATGAAGTCTGAGAAATTATTCATTGCGTAAGATAAACCTGCCTGACCTGCATATAACTGGGATCATGTGCAATTAGTGTGTATCAGCTTACAAAGTATAAAAGGTCTGAGAAGTGTCTGGCTTGATAGTTACAGTTTGCCCCTAGACGAATTGACCTTCTGAGATGAACAATAGAGATCATTGACGGGCATCGATCTACCAATTGAAAAAGTCTGAGAAGAAGCTGTTGCACAATACTCTTTACAAACAAAGAATCTTCTTGGCCTGGCCTTGAGCATGGTTAAACTGACCTGCCAAGCAATAGAGATCGTGTACATGTTTACTGGTATCAATCTACCAGATATGAAGTCTGAGCTGTACGAAGTTTTTCAGTTATCTGTTGCATATGATCCTTTACACACAAAAAACCTGTCGAACACCATAATGACTGACCTAGGACATACTGACCTGCCTAGCAATACGAACAGGGGCATATAAATAAAAGTATGCAGTCTCTTTCTTTTTTTTTTTTAGGATAGGTAACTTATTTTCTTTATTGCATGATTCTTAGTTGGACATAACCTTGCTCTCATGAGTAGAATTACTAAACCTTAACGGGTCGAATATCCCATTCTGAGAAACAGAAATAGAACATAAGGGTACAGTGGACTGGAATGGGAACCCCCTACCTCAAGTTACAGGTATATAGGTAATTGTGGGATAGTATATAGCTAATATCTGGATATAGCGGGATATGCTTCATTTTTCTCTCATTCATGTTTGAAGAGAGGAATGAATCGTAATCAATCATGCATATCACAGGATGATACATATATATAGGACTTGAGACTCAGGGACTCAAACACTTCATACAATCAAACCAACTCAAATGTTTACATAGATATTCGTTACCCCAAAGAAATCATAGTACTAGTACTTGTATTCAAAATTTATGACATCACTGATCAGATACTAAATATCAATACTGACATTGTATATAGTAACACCTTGATCTTATGTGACTCAGTCACAGTCAAAACTACACAAAAATTAAATCTCTTAAATATTTTACATTTTTTTCCCATCTTTTTACCAATTAATAATTAATTTGTTGTTATAGATGCTTGCATTTTGTTTCTAAAAGGTGGTATGTAATTCGTTATTATTACAGTGGATCATGTTTCGTGGGCAGGTGCAGGTTAGAATTGCAATCATAAATTGCCTGATCAATCATGTGTTTTCATTGGTTTGATTTTTAAGTCATGTCTCTTATGACATATTTATCAAAGACAATGCAGGATAAGACTTATTTTTGGCAATCTTTTTAAATTCTTTCACATTCATACCAGGGAAAGATCTGACCTTAAAATTAAAGAAAAACTTAATTCGCACCCACTAAATCAACAATATGGTTGCCTGGCAATATAATAAATACAGTAATAATTATTCTCCTGAAACAACACACACATCAGTGAGGTATTTCCACATGCTGCACACACAAATATTAAAAGTTCTCCATATTGGTAACAACAGAAATTCTATTTTCTTGAGAGTGTACTATATGTTATATTCCAATTTTTTTCCCTTATCAACAGCCAACTTCCCTTTGCAACAAAACACAGTATTTTTTTTAAATCAGCAGTATTGCATTAACATGTAGTTTTTATTAATATTTCATATTTTACTCTTTCAATGGAAATGGAATATTTGATATGTATCAAGTGACATCAGATTACACATAGAAATGTTAATTAAGAACCTTCAAAAATAATTCTGATCCAATCTCAGAATTAGTTTAAACATTTTACTCCATAAATAATCCCAGATTCATGTTTAATTCCTTTCATATTACCAATATTGTGAGAAAGAAAAATATATAATATATACCCATATTTCTAAAAGAAAACAAGTGTTTATTTTTTTTCCTCTCAGTAAGACATAAAACTAAAAAGTCTTGACATAACACCGAGTTCAGACGACTTTCTATATACCATGTATTATGGGTATTTTCTGCGGTTGTTCATTTTTTGTGGATAGGAAAAATCTGCAAAATTTATAATCACAATATATATATATATATATATATATATATTAAATGGATATAGGTACATATAGGTATAACGCAATCACAGAAAATGGAAACACTGAATATAATGTGCTGCCAGTTATGGATGAAATTGCAAATATTTCCCACTGCAGAAAATACTCATTATATGGTAATATGCTAAAGCTAATAATAGTAACTTTCTTGTTGAATTTTAAATATCAGCAGCAATGTTAACATCCTGACATTATGAATAATATAAAATATTTCAATGCACTGTTGATATGTAAGAACTTATCATGGTCAGTGTTGGTGCTGATGTTGAATTTTCACATAGATTGATTATTTGATTGTTTGTTGTTTTCCGCCACACTCAACAATTTTTCAGTTATGTGGTGGCGTTCAGTTTTATTATTGTTAGAAGAGAGAACCCAGATATAATGTACTTGGGAAGAGAACACCAAATTTCCAAAAGTAAACTAGCAAACTTTCTCACATATATTGACACAAGCAAGAATCAAACCCACACCAACTAGAGGTGAGAGACCTTGTGATTTTGAGTGCGACGTTTAACCACTCTGCCACAGAGCCCCATGAATTTAAATAAAATACCAATAGTATACAGATTTTTGAATGTTTTCACAATCAAGTTTGGCCCCCAATTGTGTGAAATAAAAAGGATGATTTTTGAGAATTGACCATGGACATGAAAGGCAAGATACCAATCATACATTGATGTATAGGATATGTTTCATTTGTAAAATTTCAAAAATGTGGATACAGGAGGCCAAATACAGCTCTGACATCCTACCTTGTTCATTGATGGAATATGATATTTTGTATACAGACCTTGGTCCCTATTGTTTTCAAATGAATTTCTGTAGACATGATTTCAGGTACATTTTTTTAGCCAGTTTTCATACCACTGTTCTTGTGACTGATTGCTCTATAGACTTTGGATCCTTCCTGTGACCCAGCCCCATTACAGTCTTAACTTACACTACCTAAAGATACTTCCAACACCTTAGATAAACTGTAGTCCCACTGATCTTCAGAAGAAAATAATCTACAACTTTCCCCTGTATATTTCTCTGTAAAACTCTGAACCCATATTGTGGCCCTATCCTGAACTCTGGGGCTATGTTTCAACAAACTTGCATCTGACCATCATATGAATATACTTGCATACTGTATTAAGTTTTGGAACATTTTCTTTAAAGATTTTTCATTCACAATTTGCACCCTTACTATAAACATGGATATCCTGGCCATGATTTGAACTTCTTGTTTCTTAGTTCTTACAAATGAACCTATGAAATAAGTTTGATCATTTCTGATCAAGTATATCTACAGGAGAAGATTTTCCCAGTTATCTCCCTTGGAAGCTGAGCTGTCAGACAACTCTTAAAGACAAATATATGACAGAAAAGTCGATGTGAGCTCTCGGCCCTATTGATACATTAATCAAAGTAATCTTGATTTCTCTTCAAGTTTTTATTAAACATGCAATCCTGTGCAAGAGAAAATACTCTACCTTGTTCCTCCAAATAAATAGACTTTGTCCCCTATCACACAACAGCATTGTCTTCTTCTTGCAGAGGGGCCTTGACCTTTAACCTTAATTATTGACCACTGCATTCGAACTGCAACAAGTAATTTAAAATTAAGTAATTTAATAATCAATATTTTGAATAAAGTGTTATGCACATCTGAAAATTTTATAACAGTACCATAAGCAATGAGTTTAACATGAATATATAACCATACATGCTATTAAAACCTGAAGAAAACCACATATCACTTAGTCATACTATTTTGTTTTAACCTACTTGTATTTTACCAGTTTACCAACCAATCCAACAATTTATCAAAAGACTTGTAGAGTGTCATATTGCATTCTTTTGTAAAAAAAAAAAAATAAAAAAAATATGGGCTCTAAAATGTTTTCAATTATTCAGACCTATATTGTGTATTTGGAGAATACACATGCATATTAATTCTGAAAAATACAAATCAAACCTTTTGGGAATAAAATCATACATAAATTAACCATACATTGCACAGCTGTGCTAACTTTTTTTTTAATTTAAGCATCTGTGTAAATGATTGTTATCAAACTGCATTATGTTGTTGATCTACAATTCTTTCATTGTAAAATGCCGTACATTATGTCCACTGGGATTTTCAAGGTTAATTTTCAGTAAAGGATATTTGAATGGAGAGAAACGTGGACATTAAATTATGCAGAACTGTTCAGAAGTTTAAAGTTTGACATTCTCACTGTGTGGGAAGTTGAGAGCAATGGATATAGAAAGGCTGGCTAATGCAAGATGTTATGAACAGGTGGCCAAAAGCCTAGAAATGTTCACCTGATAATTGTTGCATGTACAATTTAAATGAGAAAAAATACACATGCTGTCAAGATCTTTAATTTTTTTTATTTTTTTTTTTCGATCGGCTTCATAACAAAGTCAAAGCAGATATGGGGGCATCTACTACAACATGCAATGTTTACAGAAAACTGACCTTATAACATTAAAACTGAATTATTTTTGGTAAATGTTTAATAAAGCATACAATAATTCCAATAAAATTAAAAGTCATCAAGTGGCATTTATTAGAGGCTTCAAGACAACAAACTGGCAAACATCCTTCATGCAGGTGTCCTCTTTTTCATGCAAATATCCAATTTCATTTGATATACTAATTAGATGAACATTTTCTTTGAAGTTTTTAGTTTCTTAAATGTTGTACTAAATCAATAAATCCTTTCCACATTATTTTTGTCCACTGCTAATAAGAAAATAAACTTTGTCAGAGTTAATAATGTTTGACTATGTCAATTACATGTCGTTGACTACGACAGTAACAAGTTCTTACAACTGAATTCACGAGCAGGCTGATTAACCAATCACATTCATGACTTTTAACTTACCTGGATCAAATCTAAAGATGTCTCGGAAATGCAGATCATGAAGACCATTATATCCACCAAATATATATAGGTTTCCTTTATACACAACTGAAAAAAAAGAGGAAATTTGATTTCCCATGAGATTTTAATTCTAAATTTTCCAAAGAAAATGAAAATGCATGAAATATATCATCGATGTTACACAATGTCTCCCTCATTCTTATCTGGGAATTACTTGTTACTTTTATATTCTAAGAACCTTTGTGCCTGTGGTGACAGCATAACATCCTAGTGTAGTAGTAAAGTATAGAAATTCAAAATCATAAAACATTAAGTTGGGAGTTCAAGTCTCACCAAAGGCACTTCCAATGAAACAACAATGTATTCAATTGTTGAAAAGTCCACTGATACCATGGAAAATAAAACTAGAGTATTCAAATTTGAGAAAAACAAGTTGGAAAAATAAGCTTAAATGGAACTAATTACACTCTCTATTTTTCAGGACCTAAGCAATGTACGACCTTAACAAGAGTTCAATGATTTTCCTTTGATATCCATTAGACCAAAACTCTGCTGCAAAAATGTAGCCCTGTCCAATTTTTTTCTGGGAAGCGCTAATGTAACCTTTTCCATCAAAATAACAAAAATTGGAGAGGGTAACATTACTGCAGCTGTATTATATCCTGCTTGTCTACAGAGATCACACCATTCTCTCCACCCCCCCCCCCCCCACACACGATCCGTATGAAACTTACATGCTGAGTGACTCCTTCTCCCGATTGGCTGTATCCCATATGTCAATGGTTCTACCCACAATGAAGTCAATGTATCAAACATCTGTATTTTATTGCAGTATATTTCATGATTGGTGAAGATTTCACCACCATAATCACTTCGACCTCCAAACACGTACATCAGATTTCCTAACCCAGTAGCTGTATGAAAGTCTCTCCAGCGTGCTGGGGGTCCCTGAAACAGAGAAAGACTGAGATCAAAGACTACCAGGTCAGAGCTCGTCTTAAAGAATGTCATCTGAATCTATGAGTGATGTAAATTAACACAACAAATGAATCTTTCACTTAGAATAATTTGAGGATATCTTTATAGCAAGATTTGACATTTGCATTATCCAATGAGTTGATGTATCTCTGTACAATTTAATTTGTGCTGCACTGCAATCTTACAGATTTTAATCGTTGATTACCTTTGCATTTATAGGTTCCCATGTGAACGTACTCATAAGTAAACAATGGATTTCATTTGAAAAACGGTCAACCTGAAATAAATGTTATACTGGTCTATATATGTCCATAAATGTATAAATAAATTGTATGGTATTTGAAAGAAAGCCCATATTTATTAAGAAATTTCTAGCGACAAGATTTTACAGCAATACAAGCTGTAACTGATGGAATTTTTATCAACTGTCCAAGTATGTACCTATCAGTATAACTAATATAACCCCCAAAATCTGAAGAAAAATTCAGCAAAATAAACAAGATAATATTGCTTGCATACTTCCCATGAGCGTTTTGTATAAACTGCCACAGCCTCAGAGCAATCGTCGTACACTCTGGCACAAAAACGATGATTACTGAACATAATCTGGTTGCTGAGACCGAGGTCATACAAAGATGGAAACTGATGTGACTAACTACACATTTCATTTGTTTTAAAATATTACAATGGGTCATGAATAACTTTAAGTATTATAAGTGTGAGAAAGCAATTAAATTATGCAAATGTACCACTCAAATGGAATTTGATAATGAATTTTCTACAAAGTTAGCATATTGTATAAATTGTTTTGAAATCTGACACCTGTGCAGTGCCTTTTTCTGCATTTTTCCAAACTGGTGACCTCCAAGGTCAATGCATATCGATAACGAACAAGAATTACCGTCAGGAAGGCAAACACTCATGGATCAATATTTTCTGCTGATTTGACAGGTTTATTGCTACAGATCCACTTTTGATTCAATAAGATTATAATTATCTATTCAATCACAAATATGTAATTCTATATGATCTTTTATTTCTAATTTATTTACCATCAGTTACAGATTGTATTGCTTTAAATATGTTCAATCAAAAGCTGTTGAAAACACATGATAAATAGATGATTGTATAATATGTGTAGCATGTTACCTCTTCTTCATATCCACCAAATATGTACATTTTATTTCCAATAATACACGCTGAATGACCATCTCTAGCATTAGGAATGTCCCCTTTGACCTCTGGCTTTGACCACTTCAAAGTTACTTAATGACAAGCAAATACAAATTTTGAATACATGAATTAAGAGAAATCTAAGACTAACTGGATGCACTCTTAACTAGAAATGTTTTATACTGATTAACTGGATGCACTCACAACTAGCAATGCTTTATACTGATTAACTGGATGCACTCACAACCAGCAATGCTTTATACTGAGTAACTGGATGCACTCACAGCCAGCAATGCTTTATACTGATAACTGGATGCACTCACAGCCAGCAATGCTTTATACTGATAACTGGATGCACTCACAGCCAGCAATGCTTTATACTGACTAACTGGATGCACTCACAGCCAGCAATGCTTTATACTGATAACTGGATGCACTCACAGCCAGCAATGCTTTATATTGACTAACTGGATGTTTATCATTTTTCTGATGGATATCATCACTGGAGACCAAATAATATACTGTTATATATCTTGAATAAAAATGTTATACATTCTTTTTTTTTCAGTTAATACAACAAATTGAAATGAGGCAGTAATACAAAACTAGCTCAAAGATACTTGATTAAAATGCACAGGAATATATGCACACCTCTTGCTGTCAATGCAGCCAAAATTAAATTCATTCAGCTATGAATTATATATATGTTTTTGGATATTAAAAGCATATTAACTTCATTTCTTTGCATCTAACATGTCAATTTATCATATTTCTTGCAACATAAGAATTTCCTTGCATAAAAATATACACTAATTAATATTTAAGACACTCCTGAAACAAACCACATATTCCTTACCACTGTCAAATGCATACAGAATGTTGCAGGCCCCATCCTTGTCATTCCTGCCTCCCCAAATGTAAGCACTATCCATGTAACCCACACAGGTGTGACCATACCGCTGGTAAGGGACATTCTCCTGGTCTGCAGCAGGGGGGATCAGTGTCCAACGTAAAGATACTGTTCAGGGATGAAAAAACAATGAACTGGTATATTGCAGACTTAGATTTCATGGAAAATTCATTCTGCGCTTGTTGGATTGCTATGATACAGAACTTATTAAAGCCACAGAGTTGTTGTTTTTTCATAGATAAATTTATAATTAAAATTATAATCTGAGACAGTCATGGTAAAATGTTTTAACTGTAATAAACTCATGTAAAATACATTATACACTTTATATATGAAATTAAATTACCATATAAAAGGTATTTTCTGCGGTTGTTCGTTTTTTTTATGTAATTTTGCAGATAGGAAAAATCCACAAAAATTACAATCAAAAAATATTTATATTGATACACATAGGTATAATAATGCAACCAAAGAAACCAGAAATGCAGAATATAATTTGCAACCTTTTAGGGATCAAATTGCCAAAATTTCCATCTGTAGAAAATATGGTACCAGACATTTTTATGAAAAATATAAATTTGTTTCTAGATTCTAGAGAAAAACCATCTTTAAAACATAGGACAGTGCTTCACCATGGCAACCCTGATTTGAGTATAAGACTTTTTAAAGTTCAAACTTGTGGTTACTTGTATCTAGGACGTGAATATCCATGGGTCGAGTTGTTTCATAATCCTCTCCTGTACAATAACCTCCAAAACTGTAAATTTTGTCACCGATGGCAACAGCAGCATGATTGACACGACGGGGCCCACCCTCCAGATGAATTGTCCATCTCTGCATTCTCTGATAAAAAAAAAAATCAGTACCTGTCAGCTATATTAATTTTCATGCGACATATACAGAATATGCTGACTAAATTTGTACCATGGAACTTAATGCTAAGTTGCAAAATATTTAGACTAAATTGTACAAAAGAAAAAAAAAAAGGTTCATGCACTAACAGTCTAATTTGGCCTTAGTAACTTATGACTTTAATCATAAAATAAATAACAGAAATATCTGAGAGTACATTTCTTTTTAAGTGGGTGATAAAAAAAAATTCTTTGAAATATGTGTTTGTTTTTGTGTATAAACATAACTCTCTCATTGTCTGTATACTTCATGTCAATGTAATCTTAAAATAGATGCAGCAGTAACTGCATTTCACAAATATCTACATATATCAATATGTCAATTAAGTCCTTAGTTATAGTATGTGATGTGAAATAAAATTGTTTTTCCAAGGAGGTCTTGAAAAATACCACAATATACTGAACATTCAGTGTACCTCTCTCAGGTTTCATTTCAACCCAATTAAAACAGCAAAATTGGAGCATAAACTACATTCAAAAAAACATCTCCATTATATCAAAATACAAGTGCAAGTTAAAGTATGGATTTATCAATATCCCAGAAGTTGAAGGACAAACTGTTGCCCAACATGCTAAATTTATGAAATAGTGACTATGCAGAGTAATTCCTGACTCTAAGAATTTTTTATTTTTGAAATTCAAATTATTTTTATCTAGACCAAGAGAGTTATTCTGCAACCATTCTGATGAGATTATTTTTTCTTCTACTGTGATGATATTTGCAAGATATACAAAGTACATTCTTCTTTAGCATGTTTAGGAAATGTACAGCCATACTGTATGACATCAGTATTGCCATAGCATAAAAACAAAGGCATATGCTGTCAACATCAGTTGTGCTGAGTGTTATATTCTGGTGAAGTGTATTAGATCAATGCATAAAATTGCTGAAGAAAATTGTGTAGTGTATGCATTTCATGCTTCAATATCCGATCATTAAAACTTAATTCAACATGAATATATGAGGTGAAAAGCATGTTGCACTATTGTATGTAGAGTAGAAAACTTTATTCAATCAATTTGGACCCAAAGAGGAGCACAGTGAACATTTAATAGCTGAAAATTGTAAATAGATCAGAAAACATTAATGACATATAAACAAAGCAAAAATAAAACACTTACCGTGTATGAGGAGAAGGCAGTCAGGTAATGGCATGGGTTTTATATATCATTATACGAGCATGAAATATATATGTGGTCATCATTGTTAGATCTCTGTTTTGATCTTAGTCTGACGAGTGGTGACAGTATGGTGGTAACTTCAAGAGTTTGAATACAGTAAAGCCCAATAGTTCTGTGTTTTATCAAACAAGTTTATAAAATCTAGTCCTTAAAAATCCCCCCCACCCAAAAAAAAACAACAACCTGTCAGATATTTTATTCAAGGTACAAATTGTGTATTTTTGAGTAAAGATTTCCCGAGGAAATTCGAATTCCACGGTATTTTGAAAGCCCTATAACATATACGGAAAATTTTCATCTAAATTTGAAATACTGAATCTAATGGTTATTAGTAAACATCTAAAGTGTAAATTCTTACCAAAAAATTTGCTTTTCAATCATAAATTAAATTTCAGTTATCTCATCCTTCTTCTGTTTATGTTTCGTAAAGACGGTTGGCCTGACGTTTCGGTACAAGGTGGTTTCGTACCCAGTCGTTTCGTGCCATGTGGTTAGATGAAAAATTTAAGAAAAAAAAAATTAAAAAAAATATATTCATAACTGTTCAAAGATTGCATGATTAAGACACATGTACATAAATCTGTACATGGTATTTATATGTTTATCACGATATGATGAGATATATAATGATAATAACAGCGAGATCGTAGTATCCATATATCATGTGCTTGTTCCCCTGGCAGGGTCATATCAAACTTAAGACGTTTAACATATGTTAAAATGGTTATTATAGTATTATTGTAGTTTGTACTACAGGAACAGGCAGTAGTATCGTTTGAACTGATGGAACAGGCTGTGGTGACTAGTTTGAACTGATGGAACAGTTAGTGGCAGTTTTTTCTAATGGAACAGGCAGTGGTGACTAATGAACAGACTAATTTGAACTAATGGAACAGGCAGTGGTGACTAGTTTGAACTGATGGAATAGGTAGTGGTGACTAGTTTTAAGTACTGGAACAGGCAGTGGTGACTAGTTTTAAGTAATGGAACATGTATAGCTTGACTGTACTGATGGTGCTATCATTCGTATTGCTTGTCAGTACTGATGGAATAGCTTGGCCATACTGATACAAACAGCAGTGTAGCTTGTCCATCTACCAGTATTTTTTATGCAAATTATTTTTGTAACTTCTATAGTTAAAAGAAGCAATGCCAATTTGAATTGAATGAATTGGTGAAAGAACTCAACGTGTACATGTAAATGGTTAAATACAGACTTTGGAATCCGTATATCATTTTTATAAACTATACAACCAGATAAACTTATCTTTAAAAAAAAAAAACACTTAGTGGTCTGTGGGCCACATTACTCACCTTAGCAGTTGCATTTTTAATGTTGAAACATCAAATGTAGGTACAAACTTGAATCTCTACAACCTGTGGATGCTTGTATATGACATAGTGTATCCTTGCAAGTCTCGAGTAGACTTTAGAAAATTTTCATATATACTCTTTTTTACAATTCCTTATTATGACCCCACCAAGACCAACCCTGGATTTCTCGGGAAAAAAACTTAAGTTGAAACTTGGACTTAAATCTAAGATAAGTCTCAAATAAAAGGAAATTCAAACTGAAGTTTGAGATTTTTTCAAGAAATCCAAGCCAGGTTCTAATGCTATTCCTTCAGAATGTAGCTCACGAAATACCACTAGACTACTTTAAAATAAACACAGGTAGTCCAGAGAACTATTTCACTTAGAATTCAATGTATTTTGGGCATGAGAGAAAGCATGAAAATCCCAGGAAAAATAGAAATGCACTCAAAGAGCATCTATTTTAAAAAAAAAATTAGAGGGGCATGCCTGAATCTGTCTTGAGGATTTTGGCACACAGTCTTCAAAATGGACCAGCAGCACTTCCAAGGGGTATAAAGTGTGAAGAAGTTTGAATCTACACTACATGAGGATGTTTGCGAAGTAACTGGATGTACTCTACCCCTTTTTATAAAAAGAAGTTTCCAGATATACTTACGGAGAATTACAAGATGCTTGAATGTTACTGTAAGTTGTTTTAATTCCATAGGGCCAAAATTTCACACTTATTATGCATATAATCACCATGGTTTTAATTTCATGTTACCGGAAAATCTACTTTTTGAATTTCAAATACAAATGCCTTGAAATATATTTAGTATATTATTCAATATATATATATATATATATATATATATATCAAGTTAAATTTTTCAGATAAGTGATAAACCGTGAACAGAGTGAAATTAAAACCATCAACTTAATTTCCCAATCGAGGGTTGACAAACTGTACCCTTGAGGTTCTTGAGGAGAAGATATTCAAATAATTTTCCCACACTGCTATGTAAAACTTTACACCCCATTGTGACCCCACTGTGGCTCTAAGGATCATGGTTTGAACAACATTTACTTTTCATTAAACATGTTAACAAAGCTTCTCTAGTCCAGTGATTCAATGAGAATATTTTAAAATAAATACCCCATTCTATTTTCAAATCATTTCTTCCTTGGAAAGGTTGTGGTCCTTCATTTGAACAAACCTGAATCCCCTTTACCCAAGGATACTCTGTGCCAAGTTTGGTTAAAATCGGCCCTGTACTTCTGAGGAAGGTGTCTAAAATGTATATATATTTAAGTATGAAGTCTTTATTTTCAAATACATTGAAATTAGTGACTTTAATCATTTAACCAGACTAGTCAATTCCACTCCCCGTAGATCCACTATATAAAAATTAATTTTAAAGTATTGATTTTCTGACAAAGATCTTCAAGCAATACAAACAACCACATGTAATTTTAGGACAGGTAGGAAAAATCGGCAAAAAATTACAATTGCAAAAAATATATTGATACATATATGTATAAGTAGATATAAAGAAACACAGAAATTGGAAACACAGAATACAATTTGCTTCCATCCAGGGATCAAATTGCAAAAATTTTCACCCGCAGAAAATACCCACTATACGGTATGGGCAGACAGAATATGTCTCTATTACATGGGGCACCCTCTCAGCAAGCATGGCACAAAAGAAGAACAGACTGCAAAAATAATTTCAATATTTATATGCTTAACAGAATAAATAAAGACTTTCAGTTGTTGGGACTTTGAATAATGAAGGAATGTTCACATATTCCACTGCTCAAAGTTTTCTTCGTAGTAACCTGAAGTCACTTTCGGTTTGGCGTAAATGTTTAAATCTCTCGATGCATAGCCTAAAGAGTCTGCAATAATTGTGCTGGTCTTTGGTCCATAATCCATGAAGAGCAGATAATCCTGCAGAAGGGCAGGGATTGGGAGAGAGCGTATGCTGTGTTCTTGGTATCTTTTCTTCAGGGCGAGATCGATCACAATGTATCGCCGACAGGCATGGGCCAAGGACTGGGTCGAGTCTGTAATAATCAGAATCACTCAATCAGACAACTCCGTAAAAACAAATTTTGTTTTTATGCAAAATTAATCTTACGCTTCAATATCTTGAGTTTATATTTTTTGTGCGTCTTTTGAATTCAAATAAAATACATATAGTTATCATGTCTTTTAGCAATGATGCAATGATTCAAATTTTTCTGGATGTCTTTAGCAATTTGTCCCAATTTCACAAAATTAAATCAACACAAAAAGGGTATAAGAAACAAATAAGCCACCAGCAAGTCTGTCGATCACAAGACACTTCTGGTGGTTGAAGAACATACATGTATGTTGTGTACAGAAAATAAATTTCTATGTATTCTGTTGCTATTACTTTTATGCACAATTAATATCAAATGCGAATCTCTTTTCGAAATCTTTAAGCATTATTCTAAAAAAAAATATCAATTATTGTTTCATACAGATTATGCTATATCTTATTTGTTATAATGGTCAAGAAAATTTTTTTCTTCAAACAAAAATATTCCTAAATCATATATTGAATATAACTTACTTTCAATGGTATTAAAGTGTGAGACGACTTCTTCATTGTAGACATGTTTTTTAAACTCCTGGCCAATGGTCAGATTGCTACAGAAGCTAAACAACAGAGTCAGCACAGGCCACAATGCCGCAGTCATGGTGCATTTGTTCAACACCTGGTAAAGGTTATATTTAAACACCTCTTGGTCCCTGTCAATATCCCTGATACATGACACTAATTCTGTCTTGGATAAAATAAGTTTGCACAGATACTTTCCATAAATCTCACGTGTCACCCCATCATTTGATGTCACAGTTAAGAGAGTTTTCAAATCTCTCTCTATTGCCATTAGCGTAGTAACATTTCCGTTGGCCAATGAATGATAAATATTGGGATTGGCTCCGTATTTTAAAAGCAAAGTAAATAAGTCAGTGTTATCTGACGCCAGACTCATCAACAAGGGAGGTAACTCATCTGGCGTCTGGGCATTGCAGGAGAGTCCCTTATTAAGCAAGTATTGAACACCAGTCAGCGACCAGTGTAATGCCACATGACACAGAATGGAGACATTTGTACTGTATTGTAGGGTAGTAAATAGAGGATTGGAATGTGCAAACACTCCCAGAGGAAGTTTTACAGAGATGTCCATTCCATTTTCTATAAGAATCTCCAAACACTCAGTTGTAGAGGCTTGAGTAGCCATAATCAGAGGGTGCATGTTCTTGCTCACATTTTTATACAGATAGTCTTTGTCCGTCACTGGAAGCAGGAGTTTCAGGCATCTAGCAATATCAAAGAGAAAATTATTGCAAATTATTTACTTTCTTTTTCAACACGTTTACTTGTTGGTCAACTATATTTATAAATACCCTTGAGATTAAAGTTTAGAGGTGTATCTTTTTTTGAACAGCTTTGCTTGAACATTTTCTTTTTCTCAATTAAACTTTATACTTAAATTTATAATGATACAAAAATACTGAAAAACATTACAGTCTACAGACATCACCTGTGCCATAAACGAGGGCAAGTCAATAAGTAACCAGCCTAACGTATTTCCGGTTGAGATCCACTCCATCTTTTTTGATGTAATTGCCCTCTAGTGTGATGCACTCGGACCAACAGTGTTTAAGTGCCATTAGCCCAGAATTGAAAAAAGTCAGGGTCCTTTCCATTGACCCACTCCTTAACTGCCATCACGACTTCTTCATCAGATTGCAAATGACGTCCATGGATATCATTTTTCAAGTCTGGAAATAGGAAGAAGTCGCTAAGATCTAGTTCAGGTGAATTGGCAGGATGTAGTATCAATTCAGTCCCGTATCACTCTACAGCATCCATTGCTACAATGCAAGTGTGGACTCTCGCATTGTCCTGTTGCAGCAAAACACTTTTAGAGAGTTTATCTCAGCTTTTTTCACGGATGGCGTTTCTCAGCTGGTCTAGCAAGTTTGCATAGTACACTCCAGTTATTGTATTTCTCTTGGGTAAAACGTCCAACATAATAACGCCTTTAGCATCCCAAAATGCTGTGGCCATCACCTTACCAGCAGATGGTTGTGTCTTGAACTTCTTTGGCCTCGAGAACCTCGGCCCTACCCACTGACAGATCTGAGCTTTACTCCCTGGCTGATAATAGCGAACCCAAGTCTCATCTACAGTCACCAGACTCAAAAGAAAATCCACTTTTAACCTAATACGCTTCAAAAGGCGCTACATACTGATGCTCTGGTTGCCATTTGCTCATCACTAAGGGATTTGGGGACCCAACAGGCTACCTAAATGATCATGGAAGATTGCTGAAACGCTACCATGTGAAATGCCTAGTGCCTGCACTATTTCTTCAACCTCAATTTGCCTATCAGTGTATACCAGATTACGAACTTCGTTACACATTTCTTTGTCGGTGGCATCCAGTGGGCGTCAAGACCTGGCTTCATCCTCTACAGATGTTCTACCATGTTTGCATTCCTCTACCCAGAATTTAACCTGAGCATCACATGGTACAGACGATCTATAAACATCTACTCACTTGCCATGCATTTCCTTGCCTGTTTTACCTTTTAAATACAAATACTGAATTACAGCACAGTACTCAACTTCAGATGAAAAGCAGGCCTTTGTATCACTAGCCATGTTTGACGTTCAATATCTTATTAAAGAATGACTCAATATGCATACAATTTTGTACCCAGGTATAAAACATATATTGAAAGAAGGCATGAAAATCGTGACCCATCTTGGTCAATTGGAAATGGGTTAGGCTGGTCACTTATTGATTCGCCCTAGTATTTAACTTGCCATTCACTGTACAGATTGGTTTCCACTGACCTTGGGTGTTCTTTATAGATTGTGAAATGTGCTGCCACCCCCATGTAATCCGTCACTGGAATGTTTGGATTGGCATTATGTGCTAGCAAAATTTTTATACATTCCTCATTTCCCTCCTGGGCAGCTATCAAGATGGGAGTGGCATTGTCCGTGGTTGTCTTGTTAACAGCTTCCAGCTGGCCTGTATTACAAAAGGAGAAAGGAGGCCTGTTGGCCACATTGTTCACCTGAGCAGTTGCATTTCTCCATGTCAAACATTAATTTGGTCCTCAATAAATCTCCATCCTGGCCCAAGGATGGGGGAGGGGGGGAGGGGGGAGGGGGGGGGGGGTCATAGTAGTTTGAACTGTATCTTGAATTCATAAACTGTGACCTTGGGATTTATTCTTGAGAAAAGATTAGTATTAAAGAATTTTCCTACATGTAAATACATTGATATAATTTCATTTTAAAATCTCTCTTCAGGCTCTACACAATCCATGGGGTCAAGTTGTGGACAATCATAAATCATAAGCAAATATTCTTGAATATGAATTTGACATATTGTAAGATTGTTGAAAATGTTACTACTTTTTCCTACATAAAACTTTAAATCCCTATTTAAGCCATGGGACTCATGGTTTCAACACATTTTCAATCTTCATTGAATAAGCAATATGATACAAATTTTTGGTTTGATTTTCTGAAAACCCATCCTCTTTTTTACTTTTTCTTTATCATCTCCCCATCGAGGACGCATGGTTGACAATGGCATGACAGCTCTTGAGAAGAAGTCAAAATTGTAAAAAAAAATTTAAAAAAATTTAAATGAAGACAGAAAAATGACCAACAAACTTTGATCAAAAAAACTTATTTGAGCTTTCAGCTCTGGTGAATTAATAATTGTATCATGACAAACTGTATCACACAGTATATATCAAAATTTACAAAACCATCGTAAACCTAAAATAGTAACTACCACTGTGCATGTAAAATCTAAAAAACAAAAAAACAATAACAAAAAAAAACAAAAAAAACTCTCAAAAATCAGGCAATTTTGGCATTAATATGGAGAGTCGTTTTGACTGTTTAGATCTACTACCTCTGTCTTTGGCGCATTTCAGCAGAATTTCAAGGCACTCCAGGTGTCCAAACTGCGAGGCCAGGAAGATTGGTGTCAACCTATGATCTGCCTCCAAGTCTAAGTAAGCGCCCTGATCCAGCAGGACTTCCACTAATGCCAGGTGCCCTTTCTCTGCCGCTAAATGAAGGGGAGAGTACCCAGTGAAGACCTGTCTGTTGACATCCGCCCCATGACGCAGCAGACATTTAGCACAGCTTAAACTGTCAGCACCCACCGCTGAAATTTTATTAAGTGGCAAAATTTTCTTTAATCGACATGCAAAAAAATAATATCTATATGTGGTTAATACATTTGAATACTATCAACAGACCCCATTTCATTGACTATCTGGCTTGCGATTCAAAAACAAACATACAGATACTCTATCTCAAAGCTGTTTAATTACAGTCAATGTTTTTGGGATACCACACAATTTGTTACAAATAAGAAATTTGCTTAATTGTTTTAAAGTAAAATCAAATGTCTCCCCAGCTCCCTAAATTGACAGTGCTCCAAATTAAACCTCCTCCCCTTAATGTACTGCATGGTATGGAGGAGAAAGCATGAGCAAGAACATAGCCATACAAACTCCAATAAGCCATATAGGAGAAGTGTTCACAAGCTATTTTACACCCTCCACCCCTCTCAGATCCACTATAACTTTTAGGAAAATAATTGGATCCTCCCGTCCTGACAATATGCATGTCTACAACTGGAAATGAAGCATTGTACAAAGTTTCAAGTCTATCCAATTAAGCCATATAGGAGGAGAAGCATTCACAAGATTTTGAAACATACACACGGACAGACAGAAAGTACACAAACAATGCCTCCCCCTGGATATAGTATAGCTGAAATGTATCTTGTACAATACTTCCACTGATTTACTAACCTTCCCACAAAGGAGTATACATTTCATTGGTTGGACTGTTGACCTCGGCCCCATTTTTCACCAGCAATCTTGTACACTGAAGATGTCCAGCCCTGGCTGCCAATAGCAAAGCTGTCTCTCCTTCAAATGTCTTCCAGTTCACATCAGTATCCTCTATTACAATGAGATCCACATATCTTTATTACACATGTATACAGGTAAATGTTCACTTGTCGAAATTTAGTAAAATTTTACGTCTGTCTACTGACCTTGTCGAAGTAAAAACTCCAGACAACCAGAATTTCCAGCAAAAGCTGCCTCATGAACAGCTGTCCATCCTCTGTTGTCACGAACATCATAAGGTTTCCCTGAAAAATGGGAAAATCATTCAATTCTGGAAAGACGTAGGAGAGATACAATGTATAGTGTTTGTTTGGTTTTTTGTTTTTTTGAAGAAAATAAAACACACACACATATCTTTGATTTGTGTTAGTTTATAAAAATTACTTCATATGCATGTACTTGATATCCAGAAAATTCTGTATTCAATCCTGGTTACAAAATAAAATTACATCTAGTTTAAATACAAAGATACAGAAGACTTCTATTTCATATCCTAGTCCTTGATAATCCCCATTGTAAATGATGATGTCATATAATGATTAATAGTTTGAATTATAGATACAGATCGCTGATGGACACTGTCAATTTGTTACCTTGCCATATAATGATTAATAGTTTGAATTATAGATACAGATCACTGATGGACACTGTCAATTTGTTACCTTGCCATATTAGATTTTGTAGGTTTACCAGGTCCCCTAGCCTGGCAGCCAAGCCAACCGTGGAGCAGGTGTCTGAATAAGCCTCAGAGAAATCCATCTGTTGCCTTGATTACCTGTCATGCATCATTTCCTTCAAATAAATCAGGTCAAATAAAAAGTCCATGCTGTAATCATTCCAAAGTACTTTAACCTTATACACACTTAAAAGTCTGCATGATATGTATTTCTAAACTGTTAAATCCTCATTTACATTTACAGACAAAAAAAAAAGGGGGGGGGCAATGAATTTCGATTTAAATATCATTTAAAATGCTAATGAAATGTACAATATATTTACTGAAATGTAAAGTGTATAGACTCATTTACAATTGACTTAATCATAAAGAATGTACAAATGCATTTTAATGGTCACTCAAAGAAAAGAATTCTGCAAAGTGGATCATTACATAACAAGACCTTTAGGTTTTAGGCAAATTTATTCCAAGTCATGCATTATGTAAAACCCATGCAAGTACATTGTAATTTTAAGAAATAAAGGTTCTGTGTTCTGAAGCATCTACTCACAATTGTGGCCATTTCCAAAAAAATGTGGCCTTAACAAGAATATTAACCTAGATCTTCATGTATAGAATTATTTTCGATCAAATCAGATCAGAAACCAACCCCAAAATCTAATATACAAAGGTGATGCCATGAATCTATACCCTGCATAAGATAAATAATGTGTCTATAGTGCAAATTTGTTGTGAAAGAATTTATTGTGTAAAACTCAAATGCAGCTGACATTTTCCTGGCATGAATCTGCGAATTCTGTGAAATTGCTGATGTCAGACATGGTGTGTATCGTAGTCAACTGCTGTTTTTTGTATTAAATACAGATACACATGTGCATTGTAAGTCACTTCTAGTGTCACTGGCATAGCTTCCATGCTCATGCATGTATATTATTTTGCTAAATACAAAAATTGCAATACAAAAGGCCCTGGGCTACATTGCTTACTAGATCAGTTACTTTTATCCAGTGTAAAACATATTAAAAAACCTCAATTAATACCCATCCTTAAACACTTGTGACAAAATAGGAATTATTCTTGGAAGCAGTACAGTATATATTAGACCAAACCGATTTTTTTTGATAGACCTCATACTTGCAATTGAAAACTGTGTCTGTTTGTTACAGCAAAGATTAATTGCACTTGGGAAATACACCTTATCTCAAACATTTCAACTTAATGTATTACTATACCCCTTGCAATAAAGTTGTGGGGGGTATACTGGAATTAGGTTGTGCTCTGTCTGTAGACACAATGATTTCCAGGCTCTAAACTATTATCCTTTTCACCTAGAGTCAATATACTATACATACAGACTCACCATAGGATGAAGATGATCCCTAGCGATTTTGGAGTCAAAAGGTCAAGTGTACTGGACATTGAAATAGCAAAATGGTTTATGGGCTCTTGTGTGCTATCCTTTTTCAGCAAAAGTCACCATATCACATGTATGGACTACCCATGGGACGAAAATGATCCCTACCAATTTTGGAGTCAAAAGGTCAAAGAAACACCCTTTGGGTTTGGCAGGTCGGGATGAGCAGGGGGTATTCTTAATGAGCAGTTCTCACAGTACCTCTTGCATTTCATATTTTCTTATAAGCTGTTAGAAAAAAGGTAAATCTTTTATGGAGTTGATTTTATAGTCCTGAGGCAAATTTCTTGATAGGTCTGTACAAGTGGTGGACCAACACTGGGACATCATGGCCTTAAATGAAACTTTCACAACCAATTCTTAACCATTCTTAGACACACCGGCTGACCATGAGTGCCAACAACATGACATGCCGTCTCCATCTGAAATCGGTTACAGAGGTGTGAGAGATGAATGCCTTTATCTTGCGTTGCGACCACTCCTGGGACTGTCACACAATCTTCTTGTGACTCTGAGATGTCCAACTAAAGGGGATATTGTCTCACGTACACTATATTGTTGGGCCACATGACGTTACAAATGACCCTGCATTATCAAAGTAATGGCCCTACCCTTATCCACTTCATTCACTTGGGCATTTCGCTCTACAGTTGCTTTGAAAAGAAATGTTGTGTAGCTGATCTGTACTATTCCAATGTTCAGTTTTTAATGATTTACCAGCGCATATGGTGCAGGAGTACCCTGGATGCACGCTTTCTTGAAAAATCTGCAGAAACCATGCAGCATCGAGTGGGGTCATGATCGGCGAAATTTTAACTGAAAAACATTTTCCCAGTGCACGGCGGTAACTCATTGTCAAATTCAATTAAATTTCATTCATGTGTCTAAAAGTTATATTACAAAAACTGACTATGCGTTTCTTTTTGCTGCTAGTATACATGTATATTGAAACGGCCACAGTATCTGGATCATTGGCTAAATACAAAATTTTGTTAACTTGCTCCATTTTTAGTTACTTGGCAAGCCTCACTAATATGCAGTACTTGCACCACTTTAACTTGGTGGCTAAAGCAACATAAAAGCACACAATGTAGATATCTTTTGTATACTTTTTTTTTTTTCTTCTTTTTAGTTCAACAATATTTACTGTACAGTATGCATTTTTAAGTGTCCTCAAATTCTTGCTTGATATAATGTGCAAAAAAGATTCTAAGTGTTATTACGTCGTAAAATGTGATACTACTGCAATGTGTTTCAAATTACAAAAGTGCAAAAAAAACATTACAACTAACAAAGCAAGAAAGCAACTTTACCAATATGACTGGGAATTAAACAGGTTGTTCGTAAATGCTTTGCAATCCGTTCAAGATATACGACAGAGATCATCAAATATCTTAACGATACGATCCAGAATATTTATTAGGAATACCAAACTACTGAAATTTTATAATACAATCATGTACATGACCTCTAATATTGTCAAAATTAGAATGCAATATACGAAACAATTTTTATTGATCTAGTCATAACCTTCACTTCCGCTTTACTTTTTCGCATTGAGAACGACAACAGAATTCATTGGAATTGCGAAAAATTTAATAACTGGTTTTAGTGAGTGTGTTTTAGAGGATGGGTTCTTCTAAAAAACATAAGGAGAAAGATAAGGACAGGGAGCACAAAAAGAAGAGGAAACATCGATCTCGGTCTCGTTCCAAAGAGAGAAAAAGACATCGACATGACCGGGACAGAGAACATTCTGACCGCGACAAATACCGACGAGAAGAAGACTATCTTGAGAGTGATGATTATTACCCAAAAGAACTTGAAGATGTTGAAATTAAGATATCATCAAAAGGTTTAATTTAGATTAGAATAATAAGTTATTGATATGTGCACCCTGCTGTGCCATGTGGGCCAACACACAGGTGCTTGTTTCATAAACTTCGCAAGCTGTACTATATAATAACTATTATTATATAGTATAATAACTTTTATTATGTATTATAGCTTGCAAAGTTTATGAGACAAGTGTCCGTGGGCCAACAACAAGGTTTAAACAGGTTAGGAATCTTTCCCTGTGACGAGATCGTGCAGAAGTGCTGACACCCGATTATCCCTCTTTAGTGAGAGTAAATATATATAATACAACCAACAAACAAAAACAACACCTGAGGAGTACATCTATTCATGTTTTTCATAAAAAAGAAGAAAAAGCTCTAAAATGTTTAATACTACTTCAAATCTATAAATCTAAACAAAAACACTCAAGACTTGCATTGGATTTCATGTCTTTACCTATTACGCATCATTATTGATAGGAAATTTCTTGACTGTGTTAAATTTCTTTACTGTGATATCAATTTTGCAAAGACAATTTACACCATGTTTTAAGTTTGTGTTACATTGTTCAACATTGCATGGAATTTGCCATTATTTTCAATCAAATGACCAAAGTACCTGTTTATGATAATATTTATTTTCTCACAAAAGAGGGATAATCAAGTTTCAGCAAGAAGATCTCATTGTAGGGGAAGCGTTCCCAACCTATTAAACTATACTAAAATTTTCTAACTAAGGTGCCCACACTGCCACAGATAAACGTACATACCCACAAGTCATATACAGAGTTTAGAAGTGTACTTGCCAGTTCCTTCAGATTTTTCATGACATTAATGTGTCACCAAGTTTATTTATAAATTAGAATATCTATCTTTAATTCAGAGACCAAAATAAACATGAGATGGTCAACAGATAACATGCCAGTGGGTTAAATAACAATTATAGATGACAGTGCATTTCTATTAAAATACATTATATATATTTTTATTATCACATCACGTCTTTAAAAAATATGCCCACAAGTAAGGCTGTACACGTGTAACCGGTAACATTTCGTGTTTGGGCTGTAAACGTTTACAAAATCCCTAAACGTTTAAACGATGTCTTATATATGTGGTACAAATCTTGCAGGGTTCGAATTACAATCTAAATTATTTGAATAATTATTTCAAGTGAATAAACTTATTAAACAAATTGCGAGGGGAAGTAATGAATTTATGAAAGTTTGACTATAGTCTATAGGAACGGTGAACAATTTTTTCCCGTCATATTTAATTAGTAAACTGAAAGGGTCTCAGAATCTCTTACTATATGTTTCTGGCTTGTATTGCATTACTGTGCTGCTCTTTGATCCCCCCCCCCCCCCTCCCCTTTCCAGAAAATTCCTAATAAGATATCTAAATGTATGGATACAAATCTGGAAAAACGTTCAAATTTAAAATCTGTATGAATATTTACCGGCTGCACGTGAAGTCCATGTTAAAACAGAACCGACGGAAGAAGCCGCGGCACCAGCTCTGCCCTCTCTGGACAATCTAATGTGAAATCACTGAAATGAAAATTTGAAAAATGAAGTTTATTGTGAATTTGTGATCTGTATTGTGCAAATGTTGTACAGTGTGAATAAAATTGAATTCAATTTAAATGCTATCCGGATATTTATGTTCGTGTATTTTATTCTGTCTTATACTCCAGAACGTCCGGTAACAATCTCTGCATCGTCCATAGAACAATGAAAACTGAAACACAAACATAATGGTCATTAATGGGTCTTAAAATTCTGTGCGTATTTTATTTTATTAAATTATACAAAACTTCGTTTAAACGGTAACGTTTCGTTTACAATGCTTCGTTTAAACGTTTACAAAAATTTGTAAACGTGACAGCCTTACCCACAAGATTAAAAATGTCTTTGTCTTCCAAGTTAGTAATTAAAATAGTTTTTGTTCATTGTAAGTGGAAAAAAAATGGATATTTGTTTATTATGAATTGAGATTTTTCTTTTGTCATCCTATTTTCATTTGTGTTTTCTCTTTAGTTCATATCTTTTTTCACATCTTAATTCTATAATGAAAAAGAAATTTACTTAATATAATTCAGCTGATCTCCAGTTTTTCTCACCTTCAGTATTTACACATTTCATAGGTGTCTTTATCCGTATTGATAACTAAACTGTTGAAGTAAACATATTAAGGTATTAATTTCAAAACATAGAATAATATAATATTATAATATGCAATTCCTGAAAGTATTGCTATAGTTGAATGTTCATTGAAATAGACATGGTCAAAGTATGCACTCTCAACCACGACAATATGAGTTCTATTTAATTGAAAAAACCTCAACTTAAAAGTTCAACTTTGTCATATTCTTATATTTACTGTAAACTAGGTGACAGAAAGTCTGCAATTATGATGTAATGTGGAAAAGTGCTTCCAAAATTAACCCCATGATATTACAGTAATTAAAGAACTGCAGAACTAGTTTAACAAGAGCATTTTTGTCAGATTTGTATAAGATTGATTTCTTTGACAGGATCCCACAATACAGAAGCCCCAGCTGTGGGAGCGTCTAGCGGAGATGTCTCGTTAAGCATAGAGGAGACAAAGTAAGTACATGACACAGAAAATCCATTCTTGTCTCAGATTGTGTCACATTCCATGTTTTATTTACTAGATACTTATCTTAGCATTTTGAAAATACCCATCTTTGCTATGAAATTGTTTTAGAACAGAGTAACATATGAGGAACATTTGGAAAGTGATGATCTTAATAAATGGGTGGATTATTATCAGTTATTTTTATTGGATGTTGAAATAGATTAACTCTGTTACCACCTATGTGTATGTCTACATTGCATAGAGTTTAAAAATGATAACTGTTTTTTACATTAACATTTGTGACCCATATGGAATCTTGTATGAGCTTGATCTTGGTCTGAGATGGAGAAACACATTTTTTCAAGGACATGACCAGTAACATTATGTGATTTACGTATAGCCATGATCTTTTGATTTCAGTTCATCCACAAATAGAAACACAGCTGTTGTAAAATGTTGAATAATGGAAAATTAAGAAATGTACAAATATTGATACAAGTTGTCAAGGGGAGATAATCACATGGTAGGAGTTGTTACTGTGATGTTTTACTCTTTGTTTACAGTCGTATTAGAGCCAAATTAGGATTAAAGCCTCTAGAAGTTGGTGTTAAAAAAGAGAAAAAACATACTGGTAAGTGCTTGGTTTGGGGAGTGGGGGGGGGGGGGGTAATTAAGAACTTTTTTTTTTTAAAAAGTATTATTTTATAAAGCGTTGCTTTAAGTCATGTAAACAAGCAATGTGCATTGTATGAAAATGAAAACAGTTTTTAAAGAGATGTAGTGACTACAGCTCATTTTCCATATTCTTATCAAGAGTTTTTTAAAACATGTATCAATAAGATGATAAAAATCATACTGATACTGACAATTTTGAACAATGTAACTGCATTGTTTTGCTCTCTTCAGCGTTTTAAAGATCATCCAGAATTCAGTGGTTTCTTCATGCTGACTTGGTCATTTAACATCAAATTATTCAGAATAACAGCACATGTGTTTTGTAGAAGCTTGATTAAATACCCTTTAGGGGTCCATGCTTGCTTATCAAGTATGGGATTATTTCCTGCTTCTTATAATTATGTAATTATAAATTATTATTTTAATGAAACCCTTCTATGTCCCTATTGACCAAACAATGTTTTTAAAAAAAAAAAAAAAAAGAAGAAAAAAAACAAGTGACGGGTTCAGATATAAATAGCACTTACTTTTAAAGCCCTATGTGTGTGTCTTGTAGGTAGGTGATCATAGTAATCCCCACGTAAATTCTAGTTTGCGTATAAGTTGTATCTTGTTCTATTTTAACCCCTTGTAATCTGTTAAAATGCTGGGTCTAGCCACTGTATGCTTCCTCTCACTGGACGACATGCTGCCCTGTTTACCATTTGTTTGCATATATCTGAAAACAGAAAGGAGGACCATCAAAAAGTATTAATTTTTGCATTTAAAGGAGAATTTCATTTTTAGAAATGTGTTATTTTTGCAAACGTTTATACATTCAGCTATGCAACAAAATTTAAGAAAGCTCTTGGAAAATTGTCATTTTATGATTTTTGCACAAAATGAGCTGTAGTGTGTCTTTAAATTTTGGGTAGATGTATAATTGAACGTAATAAATATCAGTTACATTGAAAGAAATCACATGATGGGTGTTAACTAGTGAATTGGGTATATTTAACTAACAATTGCAGAAGATGGCTACTTCATAACAGAGGAAGGAGATGTTCACAAGCCTGCAGTGAGTCTCACAGAGAAAAAAGAAGCGGAAAAGATCAAGGAGAAAATTCAGAAGATGAAGGATAAAAGAAAAATCAAGGATAAGTTAGGGTATGACAGATCCGCTGCTTAATGCGTTACAGCCATGGTAACCTTGGCAGGTTTTTTTTTTGTGCATCTGTAATTGGAGATTTGGGGACATATGGTTTTTAACCTGTCCATCAGTATGTCCTTGGCTATGACTTTTGAATGGATGGTGATAGGGGTTTCATTTTTCATATGTGTATTCCTCGTAACAAGGCATTTCTTTGGCTATCAAAGTTTTTGATCTTATGACCCTGACTTTAGGGTTTGACCTACTTTTGAAAATCTTTGCTGCCATACGGGAGCATGTGTTTCACAAGAACAACTTGTTTTCTTTCTTTTTCATCTGATCTGCAATGTGTCTGTACGGACATGTTGCTAATTTACAGATAGTTAACATTGTTCCAGTGGTTAACATTGTTAATATTATTCTTGATAGTAAAATGAAAACCCTTGGAGAGAGCGATTCAGAAGATGATGCAGCAGTATGGGTCAAGAAAAGTCGGCAGAAACAAAAGGAAAAGGAGTTGGCAGAAAAGAGGGTGAGATATGTGTAGTGTAAAACATGCTTATAACAAATTATTACATATATTGTGAAGTGACATTTATCCCATATGAGAGAAAAATTTTAAAAAAGGTTTATCAGAAATAGTGAAGTTTGGTTATAATGAATTCTTTTTTGCTGGCCCTGCAGGGTTGTTCTAACCATGTTTTACCATACAGGGATTTTAAAAAGTACTCCAAAATGTACTAATATAAATGTATGCAAGTTATTTTACTTCTTTACCAGCTTCTGTATGTCTGTCACAGTTTAGTTTTTCCGACTTTTTAGCATGATCCTGCTTTGATCTAGGAAACTGAAAACTGGATATGCATTACAATGGACAGGTGTATTTCTTATTTCTGTAAAAATAAGTACATGCATAATTGAACATTGTAGGCCAAGCAGTTAATGGAACTGGATGAAGTCTTTGGATTGGAGGATATTGTTAAGGACGAATTTAAAGACAACAAAAAGGCAAGTTGTAGCGAGAGTAATGGACTACTGCAGCGGTGACTGTGACAGTTGTATTCAGTTTTGATATGTAGAACTATAGGAATATACATCCAGGGATGTGGAACCCAATTTTATTGTTTGCATTTACTGTTATAAGTGTAATATGTAGGCATTATTTACTTTTATAGGAGCATATGTCCAGAAATCTAACTTGAATAATTAATTTCAGTCAGGCACATTTCTAGGAATCTGACCTAGAGGTTTAATAGTACAGAAATATTTCTATAAGAATCCAAGCAGATATTTGTTTTAATAAGAATAAACAATCTGACTTTCATAATTGATTTTATAGAAGTATACATGTAGAGATCTAACTAGGACATTTATTTTTTAAGGAATCTTAGCTCTTGACATTTATTTTTTTTTATAAGAATATGCATCTACATCTAAGTATCTAATTACCGTGTATGTTTGATTTCTAAGGAGATCTGACCTGTTTATTTTTATAGGAGTATACATCTAAGGATCTGAGAGGTTTGAGGGTGGAACATTCCACTGACAGATTTAAAGATGGCCAGTCCATCATCTTAACCCTTCAGGACAGAGGTAACCAAAAATATGGTGGTAATACACCACTACCTACACACTGCTATTGACTTCTTAAAATACACCAACTGCCAACATTGCCAGTGTGTTGAACAGAATTTGTGGTGGCATTGATAATTGGTTATGTTTGCACATCTTTCTTTGAATGTTTTGGTATCATGTGCTTTTCCTGTTCTGAAGCTCTGTTTGTTCAGTTATTTCAGGTCTAAGAATATAAGAATTAGGGCTGAAATGATACAGCCCCTTCATGATACGATACATATTGCAATACTTATGCCACGATTCAGTGTTTACAATTTGATATATTTTACTGGAGAAACCAAGATTAACTTGCAGAAAAATTTAGTTACGAAGATTCGCATTCGCAGTATTAAGAGCAAAATGTTTTCAAACCACCAGTTGATGCTTGTTGCCTCTTTAGTTTAAATTGATTCAATTCATTATTACTTAAAGCTAACACCAGTTTGACTATCATTGGACACCATTTTGTCCCTTGTGCATGTAGAAATGATAAGTACAGGTCAAACCTAATGTATTTGCAGAACCTGATTTTTAAAAAAAAGTATTGAACCGAAGATAGGGGAAATGAATCAAACATTAAATCAAGCATTTATATTGAACTGTATTGATATTTAGGTGAATCGTATCGGCCCTAATAAGAATTTCATTATGATTGTAACTTTTACGTGCAGTGGAATAAAAATAGGTGTGCAGAGTGCGTGTTGAACAAGTGATGAACGGTGTCTATGTTCTACAGGAGTTTTAGATGAGGAGGACGGTGACACTCTCATCAACGTTAACCTTGTGGATGATGAAAAAGCAGAGAAAAATGTGGAATTAAAGAAGAAGAAACCTGACTACAATCCGTACGACACTGGAGAAGTGGATGAATATGGAATGGTAATATACATATACTTTTATGGAATAGATATATGTAGATAAAGTTTTAAGAAAATGCTGATCATGCAACATTGACTCTGTGTCTACACTGACCAAGAATATAAAAAAAAAAAATCATGTATTGAATAAAATTTTCTTTTGCATTCATGTACAAATGAATGTACTTGTTAAGACAGATGTTTAAGGTTATATTTTTGTTATCTACACAATCAAAGAGGAATAACACATATATCAAAATTATCATGAGTGAAAACGTGTGTGTAATTAAGTTGTGTTGGGAATTTTGCCTCCTACAGTCTTATAAGGACAAAGAATCTACTTCAGATTTTGTGTCCATTTGAAAAATAGTAATGATCTGTTATTTCTCCTTTATACATGACTTGTACCCATGAAATTGAAATTGTGTGTATCAGGATATAAAACTTAACTCTGAACAAATGCTGGTAGTTATTAATAATCTTTTATGTACTGGCAGTTCAAAGAAAAGAACGTGCTGGATAAATATGATGAAGAGATAGATGGTGCAAAAAGAGAGAAGTTTGAATTGGGATCTGGTGGAAAGTATAATACTGATCCCGATAGACAGATGGATGAAATTCGCAGACAGTTGCGAGAACAAAGTCAGACTCTGGGCGGTGTTTCCCTGAACCCTATCAATGAGTACCTCACCCCACAGGAAGCAGCAGTGAGTATATTATATTTATAGTTTATTAGCATTGTCGTATTTAAATGTAAAGCGTTTCATGATAGATTGTTTGAAATCCTTTTTTTTGACATCTGAACATACTCTCATTACTGGATGTTGATCCTCCGTTTTGTCTCTTTTTAACTGTATTTTAAAGAGAAACCTCGTGAAATTTTGCTGTAAGTTTGTTTCAGTTCATCTTGTAAATCTGGTATTTTTGTTGTCAGTGAATTTTTTATGGGTCTATTGAATTTGCTAATTTTTATTCTTTTGTAGAAATGAATTCTTAGAAACTATTTAACATGTCTGTCAGCAATAAAGTAATGACTTGCAAAGTATTGATTCTGAAATATAAATCTATAGCATATTGACTCAATTTTGTAAAAATAATTCTTTCAAGAAAGCAAAATGTAGTAGAAAGCCCATATTATACGGCCCCCACTTCAAGAAGTCATCATGGACAAAACTGTAGATCATTATTTAGTATCCATCATTTCTATCTCATTTCAGATCATTTCTATCTCGGAATAATAATTATCAGTTTGAACATATGACATATTCTAAGTATACAGGAAAATCACAAAGTTAATGAAATTTTTTTTCAGCCTAAAATTGACACATTTGAAGCATATATTGCTTTAGAAAATAGAGAGCACATACTTGTCTGCGTATCAAACTTGTATGGATATTTTGTACAGATTTATTAGCTGCAACTTTGGTATAAAAATGTTACATAAGCAAATCTGTGCTCCATATTTTCCAAAGCAAAATGCATTTAATATACCATGTTCTTTTGATGCTCAAAATATACTCAGATCTGTGATAATCTCATGGACATTTACATTCATGATCATGATTACATATTTTACAAAGCATCATTTTGAAATAAGTTTTTATTCAGCTTTCAAAGTTTTAAGTGGAAAATGGTGGCTACATGGGGCCCTTGTTCTACTTGATTCTGTGCAGATTGAAGGTTTTCGGTCCACATATAAGAGGTTAATTAGCTGATACATGTTGTTCCTTAGATAAGCGTTTTTGCCCTGTGGCCTGTTTTATTAAATTGTTCTTTTACCAGGAGGCTGCAAAGTTTAAAAAGGTCAAGAAGAAAGTAAGAAAAATCAGGAAGAAAGAAGTCTTAAAAGCAGATGACCTGCTTCCTCTTCCAAATGTGGGCCAAGATAACACAGATTATGGATCAAGGTAAACCATCTTGCATGTGTTTCCCCTCCCCCTACTCATCACCAGTTGATTTAGTTTTGTTATGGGGTGGCATTACATTGTGGAAAGTTTAATGTATGTACAAAATGTACATTTTACACTCTTGAACACATGAAAACATTATGATTGTACAAGTGATTCATGGTATTATTTACCTTACTTTATAAACATGGTAAATTTTCATTTTGACAGAAAGTTGTGGAGAAAATTAATATAAAATGTGTCTTTTATGAAGTTGTATTTCAGTCAAGGTACCATACTTTGTGATTCAGTGAGAGTTGAAGCCTGCATGTCTCTGTCCCCACCATCATGTGTATTTTTTGGTGTATTTTAAATAATTTTGTACTTTGTGGTATACATTACTTCATCTGTCAAAGATTTCAAAGAGTCGACATTTTTGTCAACAACTAGAATATCCCAGACGTTTAAGTGTGTCCTGTATATGCCATAATGATTTACCAAGGTCAAGGCTATTCATCAGATAGAGTCACGGGTCAGGGAGGAGTAAACAGAATACAGTTGCTAACATTGACCTTCCCCTTTTCATGTTCTCATTTATTTTTTTTATTTTTATTTTTTTTTTTTACTGATATCTGTGTAAGATCAACAACAGTTCTTTCTACAGTTCAGAATAATAATTTTATACCAAGTCCTCTTGTTGAGATTGTTTGTAAATGTTTATTCATATGATTTCCAGTGTCTGGCATCAAAAATCGTTATTTGGGAGTCTCCATAATGAATGAATATGAATTAAAATACATTTAAGAAACGTAATCTAGAATTGTTACTTTAATTCTCCACTCTGAACATTGTTACCTGGAAAACACGTAATGAGCAATAACTTGAGACTGTTTACTGACCAACAATTTTACGGACAAAAATTGAATGGACAGTATTAAGGGAATGGTAAATGATTTCAACATTCTGAACACAAAATATGTTGATGGATGGCATTTAATGAGGAAAATATGTGAGGGTGGCGCATTATGGAGGGTGGGGGTGGGGGAACAGAATGAGGAAGTACACAAAATTTACTTTTATATCAAACAAACTGATTAAAGATTGTGGTAATTGGAAGTTTTCACAGTCAGCAGCTTTCACTATGCAACAAATTAAACAAATTAAAGAGTTCTAATGGGAAAAAAAGTTTAATTTTGATGTACATGATTTATTTTCAGAAAAAGAGGCAAGGGATATGTGAAAGAACAGGAGGATTATAATGAAGATGAAGGTCAAACAGGCTATGAGAATGGTTATGGTCAGGCAGGTCCCATTGTCATTGACTACGCCCATGGTCACACGGCGGTCAGTGTCAATGAGCAGCATATGGAAGTGGACAAACCCGAGGAAGAGGAGGGTAAGGGTGTAGTGAAAACCATGGCTGACATTCGTAACAGACAAGAAAAATAACACACAGTTAGAACACACAGTTATAACAGGCATGAAAAATAACACTCAGAACAGTGTAACAGACCTGAAGAATAGCACACAGTTAGAACACACAATTGTAACAGACATTAAAAATAACACAGCTGTAACAAATATGAAAACACACACAGAACACACAGCTGTAATAGATATGAAAAAAAAACCACACAGCTGAAACAGACAAGAAATAACACACAGAATACAAAGCTGTAACAGACAAGAAATAACACACAAAACATACAGCTGTAACAGACGTGAAAAATAACACAGAACACACAATTGTAACAGACATGAAAAATAACACTCAGTTGTAAAAGACGTGAAAAATAACACAGTCATAACATGAAAAATAATACACAGGATTAACTATAAATCAGGAATGGAATAAAAAATATTACAAATGCTGTTATTGGTGCACTGTGTTTTAAATATTTTGTTTATTAAGCAGTTTTTTAAAATAAGATTTAACAAATCTTTACATTAATTGTGAAGTCAGTTTCCCATATAGGTGCTTGTAGTTTCTTATTCCCTGTCAAGTTTCTAAATATCTCAGTGTTAGATGCCAATTTGATAAAATGAAGCAAATGAATTGACCTAACGGAATTTGTTTTTCAGACTTACTTGGCCCAGATGAGGATCTCAGTAATGTTGTTATCGAGGAGGATGAGGCAGAAAAAGAGCTACACTCAGCACTGTCTAAAGCCAGAAAGCTCAAACAGAAGAAAGAAGGATCTGGAGTCAACAAGGTAAAAGTTAGAACGCAAAGGTTGCTGATGGTCAGATGGTGACATGGCCCTAACCTATTGTCTTTTTGCGAAGGTCAAGAACTGTTTATAAAAAAGTTTCAAATTTCGATTTACAATGGAGAAACGTTAAATATTATTGGTTATGGTTAGACTCTGACCCAAGGTAATTTTGGCCTGGGTTAAGGTAAATGAGAGTACTAGTACAGTTCATAAATATGTAATCCAGGCGTTGCTGTATACGTACATGTATGCAACATTTAAATGTGCTGTATTTTGAATATGCCTCACAACGAATGAAAATATTATTCCCATTAGGACATATCTAGTTTAAGGACAAGTGATGGAGGGGGGTATGAAGGTCAAGGTCACAAATTATGTTTCATAGGACATTATTCAGAGATTGAAATTTCAGTTATTCCTGTTGTCAACTTAAAGCCATGCTGTATGGTATTTCACTATTCATTTTTATTTCTTTGATCTATGCATGTACTCAATTTGGCTTTGGTGTAGTAATGGAGTTGTGCATACACATGTATCAAACAAGTGCAAATTATGTGCAGATGAGAATTTCCAGTTTTGTGAGATAAATTGATAAACAAGAGTATAGTTAGTGGAGAGTTCTACTAGAAAAAGCATGTTTCTGTTTCAAGTGTTTATTTGAGGTGAAGGTCTGACAAAAATGGTGTGCTTTCATGGTCTTTACAATCTTTACAGTTAATTACCATCAGATCATAAAGAAAATGTGTTTAACACAATGTGATTTAAACATTCCATACATACATATTTTATACACTGTAGGTACACTTAAGCCATACATTTGATTTTTCCAACAACAACAAAATTGTTTTCATAAATACCATACTTTTAGGAACCAATAAATGTCAACTATTTTCTGTTCAGATAGTGGAGCAGGTGCTCTCTAACGTAAAGACAGAGGCAGATGATGAGGCCCTTCAGGAGGGGAACATTGTCCTTAATGCAACATCTGAGTTCTGTAGAACACTGGGTGACATTCCGACTTATGGTCAGTCCGGAAACAGAGAGGAAGATCAAGAGGAACTAATGGTGAGTCATTTTATCTGTTAGCCATCCTGGTTTTTTTTTAAATCGGGTTCTGTAGATCTGCCTCTTTTCTTTCAAATTTTACTTTCACTTTGTTTTGTCAGATTGCATCCTTGTGAAAAACAATTTTCTCACAATATTTCCTGATTCTTATGTTTCTTGGAACAATGTCAGTTTTTCACACAATAATAACTACTCACATACTCATTAAAATTAACCCCCTCCCCGATGTGCAATGTATATCAAATTAGATACTTAGTGAAATTAAGTTGTATACTGGTGTTTGACAACACATATCCAGCTGTATTTGTTCCATCTGCATGTATTTACTTTTATTGCCCATCTACTTTTTACCTGTCTACTTTAAATACCTGTTTACTTTTAACACCCTCTGACCCATGTACTTTTGATACCTGCTTACCTGTTTACTTTTGATACCTGCTTACCTGTTTACTTTTAATACCTGCTTACCTTACTTACTTTTAACCTCTGATGACCTGTTTACTTTTAACCTCTGATGACCTGTTTATTTTTAACCTCTGATGACCTGTTTACTTTAACACCTGCTGACTTGTTTATTTTTAATACCTGCTAATTTGTTTACTTTTAATGAAAAGGCTTTTTTGTCATCCATTAAAAAAGTCCATAGTTATTTTCAACATAGAGCACATTAACACTTCTAACGTCCATAAATGTGATGTTCCAGAAATTTCTTGCTACCAACAAAGTTTTCTGAGTCATTCAACCTGCAAATGGGATTTCATCATCTGTAAAGTTTCAGGCATATATTGGTATAATGAACTTTTAGCACTCTGTATGATCCTATACATGTGTGAACAGATTAACTTACTCAAAGTCAAAATCAGCAAAAGAAAAGAGATAATCTCTTCATAAGTTCACTGAAATTTTGTGAGCCATATGGGTGCCTCTATTTATTTGTACACTAGTTGCTTCAACGGTTGTTTGAATATTAGATATAACTGCCAGAATACAATTTTTGATTTTAACACTCAATTTATTCAAAATGAACGATATAATTATTATTGTACAATGTAACAGTTTCTACTTTTTAAATAAAAAAATCATTATGATGACCAAGTAGTTCATAAGTTTCTTTGAATAAAAATATAAATATTATAAACACTTACTATTTTACTAATTTAAATTCGTTGGTTAATTTTGTTTATTTTTAGCAGAATGTCTGAAGTGCATTGACAGATTTAAATTCATTGGTTAATTTTGTTTATTTTTAGCGGAATATCTGAAGTACATTGACAGATGTAAAGTGCCTTACTCATTTGTTTTTATCTGAAGTTGTTTTTCTGTTTGGTGAATAGGATTTTGAGAAGGAACTTGAAGAACGAAGGAAGAAAGAGGAAGAAGAACAGATATCGGGGTGGAATGTTGTGGAGATAGATGAAACTCCGGTTAACATCACAGTAAGATGATACAATTGTACGCCCCTTGCCTATTGATGTAGCATAGTACAATGAAGAAGGTTTCATGTAGTTGTTAGCCATGGTGGTTTCACGACTCTTGTACGTATATTTACAGGGAGATGACCAGGCAGTGCTGGATGATGAACCTGTAGTGAGTGCAGGAGTAGGAGCTGCTCTAGAACTCGCCAAAAAGAAAGGTTCGTCAGCAGTAGGGACATTTTACGATGAAAAAGTGTGACTTTAAAATAACCAGCAGAAAAATGATAGGGCACAAATACTTAAAATCGGTTTCCCATAGTTTTAAGAAATCTGTAATGTTTGGTGAAATTGGTTTACAGGTTACATTGAAAACAACGAGAAGAAATTGGCTGGAGTAAGGAGTAGTAAAGCCAAGGCTGAGCTGGAAGTTCAGAATTACTCCATAGAGGACAAGCGATATGAGTAAGAACCTGGTCGTGTAAATATAATGCCAGTCATTTCAAAAATAAATAGATGGACATCAACATCAGTGTTAATGAATGAGGAAGTTGTTGTACATTTGTGTTCTACAGTGTATTCCACTTATATTGAAGTAAAAAATAACCCCCCCCCCCCCCCCCCCCCCCGTGACACGTACATGTAATTTATATATTTCAACATTGGTTGTATTGAACTTTGGATATAATGAACAATTCAGATCAGAGTCCCCCCACCCCTCTCCCGAATTTCAATATCTGGAGCAGATTGTACTTGTATGTATACACAGTGATTAACCCGAGGTCCATTTTTTGGGTCATTTTCAGTGATTTAGATGAGAAATATAACAGGAAGAGAGACCGATACAGTGGAGGGGGTGGTATGATTCAAGACTTCAAAGAAAAAGACAGCTATAAACCAGAAGTCAAGTTGGAGTATGTGGATGATAGCGGTCACATGCTGAACCGAAAAGAGGCTTTTAGGCAGCTTTCCCACAGGTTCCACGGAAAAGGCTCGGGTAAAAAGAAAACGGAGAAACGAAGCAAAAAACAGCAGGAGGAACAGGTAATCCCCCCCCCCATCCGAGTACTGTTATCATTATCTCCTTGCAATAGGACTGTGTTAGTACAGTGAATAAATAGTCCATGCTTTTCACAGTGGGGAACAATATATGGATAAATTATTTGACTGCATAGAAATATAAGGAGATTGTATTACTGAATATAACAATTCTATATATGCAGTCACTCAAAAAGGATGGTACTGAAATATGGTACCCTATCTTCAGAACTGGAGAAGTTCTGTTTAAAAAGTCGGAAGACTTGCATATAAAATGAAATATCCTAATTTTATTTTGATTGCAGCTAATGAAGCAGATGAGTTCAACAGACACCCCCCTAGGTACCCTGAACATGCTGCAGGAGAAGCAGAGAACAGAAAAGTCTCCTTACATAGTGCTGTCAGGATCCAAAGGTTTTTCATCGTAAGTGCAAAATTAAGACACACAGGAGATTTCCACTTGTGCATTAAACTTGTACAAGTGTATTTTGAATTTTCAGAGACTAACAGTTTGATCCAAATTTAATGCAGCAGATAGAGAGATACAGTAAATCAGGAAATTCATAGACATAATTAATACAAGTGGTTTCTATCAGAGGAATTGGTATCAATGTACCAGTTTTGATGAATGTGTAATGGTAAAACCTACAAATAGAAACAATTCAGTAAATATGGTGGGATTTTATCCATAAGTTTGCTATATCCATATTTATTGTAACCAATTTTTATGCCACAGTTATTAGAGATTCCGGAGCATGTAGAGTTTGGTCCATCTATCTGTCCAGTAATATTTTAACCTTGGCCATAACTTTAGAATTGTTGGTGATAAGGTTTTCATATTTTGCATGAATATTCCTTGTGATGAAACCTTTGGGGGGGGGGGGGGGGGGGGGGGTATCAACATTTTTGACCCCATGACCTTAGAGTTTGACTTACTTTTTAAAAACTTTTACTGTGGCTATAACTTTTGAATGGGTAGTGCTAGGGTTTTCATATCTCACAAGGACCTTCCATTGGGTGCCAAAAGTTTTGATCTTATGACCTTGGGGGTTTGACCTACTTTATGGTAGTTTTACAAACACATTTTGTTTTGATAAAGAAATTTAAAGAATATTGATGGAGATTCAGAAGTGAGTTATACCCATAAATTTGCTAAATTGATGTTTGTACTAAAAAAAAGTTTTACTGTGTATGTTAGTAGATACAGTACATGTTGAAAAAAATTGAAAAATGTATTCCTGCTCAATATAAAATTTGTGGCAATATAAAGGTTTGCAACCATTTCATAGTCTACCTGCAGAACTGTAATCCTCTACCTGCAGAACTGTAATCCTCTACCTGCAGAACTGTAATCCTCTACCTGCAGAACTGTAATCCTCTACCTGCAGAACTGTAATCCTCTAGGGAAAATTGGGATCAACTGATTTTTTCACTGGGAGCTGCAGTTCTGCAGCTACAATGCTATCATTAAATGCCCATTTTGTTTATTTTCAGAAATTCCATCATTAAACCAAGTCAAACTTGAAGTCTGCGGGAAATATTTGGAGTGCATTTTCATGCCTGGAAGTCCCGACTTTTTCAGTGGTATGGATGTGTGACTTTTTAAATGGTATGGATGTGCTGGACAGTCGGACTACACAATTTACTCATGAAGAGTATAGGATTTCAAGGACTCAACAAGAATTTCATGTACAGTGCCCCTGTAATATATATTGTGATCTTAGTTTAATTCTTGATCTTTTGAGCAATTCTTGAAAATTGAATAAAGATTATTAATGCCAGTAAATATGGATACGTGTATTTTAACTGATCTTCTCAATTTCATCCCATCTCCATTTACTAGTGTTAAAGATGAATGTGTTCAAGATAAATGCAAGAGTTCATATGGATTAAATTAAGAAGGCATAAATCATTATATTGAATTTTTTGTAAATACATGTACTAATGCATGTAGTTATTACACCTAGGGTCCGATTTCTTTTAGGAATCTTACAATGGAACATTTACTGAATCTTTTCTCTAGTATTGACATAGCTTTCATCCGAGACAGTGCAAACTAGTTCAATCTGTGTTTTTTTAATACCATATATAAATCATCGTCAAGGTCAAAGGGTGTATTGACCAGTCCATTTAAAGTAACAAATTGGCCAATGATAATTTAATTCTTTAATCTACTTTATATTTTTATAAAATACATAAGAATATGCATCTTGAAAATTTCCAAAAAATAAGTCATGGTCACAAGGTAAAGAAATCTGGTCTTCTCACAAAAAATGCATTTAATTGAACAAGAGGCCCACAGGCCTTAACGGTCACCTGAGTATCATAGCCCATACATAGAACTGTTAGGGAGTCTCTTATTTGCATTTACGCCTCATTCTGGCGTCTTTTGTTCACAACTTTATGATCTTTCTAAATATGCATACAGTACAGGGAAAGATGAAGTTTGAAGCATTTAAATCGGCTAATATTTCCCTGACCAAGGTGCAATTATGGTAAAGGGCTTCATTGGACACAGTAACCATGCAGAGGGTTTTTTCTTCCATATGTGCAAGAGTAGAGATTTTTAATTTTATTTTTGCCCCAACTATGAGGTCCTTGTGGAGCTATGATCATAAATTTCACAGTATACATTCTTCTCATCACAAAAGATCTTGCCCCATCCCTAGGATACCAGGAGACATGAAATTTAAAATTTGTGTCCCCCTTATCCTAAAAATGCTTCATACAAAATTTCAGAGGAATTGGAATGGTAATTATCAAGAAGTTAAATTGTTAACATATTTAGTTACTGATCATTATGACCCCATCCTTACACCAAAACCCCTACCCCTGGGATCATGAAATTTACAATTTTGGTAAAGGGCTACATACTCATTCTAAATATCCATTTAGTTTCAATTTGGTATCAATAGCATTAAAGAAGATGTTTTTGAAATGTTTTGCACTTTCCTGGGCTCAGAACCTATACCCAGGGATCATGAAATTTACAATTTTGGTAGAGGTCTTCCTGCTCTACATTACTAAGCATTTAGTTTTTCTTACAAATGTAGTTCTAGAGAAGATTTTTGAAAATTGGTCAGTTTTTGGCCCCGCCCCAAAGGTTCCAGGGGAGCACGAGTCCTAACATTTACAATTTATGTCCACCTTGTCACAAAGATGCATCATACAAAATTTGAAAAGAATTGGAATGGTAGTTATCAAGAAGTTGAAAATTTTCCAATTATTTATACATTTAATCACTGGCCCCACCCTCATTCCAAAACCCCTACCCCTAGGATCATGAAATTTATAATTTGGAAAAGGGTTACCTGCTCTCTATTTAAATATCATTTAGTTTCAATCTGGTATCAATAGCATTAAAGACGGTGTTTTATAAATGTTTTGCACATTAATACCATATACCAAGTTTGCCCCACCCTAGGGTCAGAACCTTTACCCCGGGGATCATGAAATCTACAATTTTGGTAGAAGCCTTCCTGCTCTATATTATCATGCATTTAATTTTTCTTACAATGTGCAGTTCTAAAAGAGATTTTCAAATATTTGGCAGTTTTGGCCCCACCCCTACCCTGGGGGGGGGGGGGGGGCAGGAGTCCTGAAATTTACAATTATGTCTGCCTGGTCCCAAAGATGCTTCATACCAAATTTGAAAAGAATTGGAATGGTAGTTATCAGTGGTACCTCTTACGGTTTGAAGGATATGGCTTCCATTAGAATTTTCTAAATGTAGGTTAAAGGTCACCAGGTCATATATTTTGGTGTCAATGGAAAGGCCTTGCCACAAAGCACATACTAAATATGAAAGCTCTACCGCTTATGGTGTAAAATATAACACCAAGGTTAAAGTGGTTTTTTTTGCCCCAAACAGATAGACAGATGAGCCAAAATCTATAACCCCCCCCCCCCCCCCAAATAAAAATAGAAAATAAAAACAGTAAGGAGATAAAAATGATTTCTTTCATTTAATACACAATGTTGACATTCATTTTCAATAAAAATATAAATACACATGTAAAACATTCACTGTCTGTCAATTTGCATTAGAAGTCAAACTTGTTGATGATATAAAGGTATGAGCACCTTAACATTTTCACTACACTTGCAGTCTTTAATTAATAATTCCAAGTTGAAATATATTATTCAATATTAAAACAAGAATTTTAAATCCCTGCATAGGTTTGAGCATCCATTAAAAACAAAGAGTCCAAAATAACTCCATTTCCAACGCAATCAGCCATAACTTAACACTGAACTTCTTAACAAAATTCAACAGAATAAAAATAAAATTTAAAACGATTATGCTTTTCATGTGCCTGCTCAACATAATCTGGAGATGTTAACGTCCACTTAAAAACATTCAAGAACAACCTCTGGATAGGTGAAATTTACAAGTACTTTTTCCACACTGCTTGGTGTTCACTGAATGAGTGAATGAAGACTGTCTCTTCTATGTTCACCTGATGTTTTTCATTTTGCAAATGCTTCTGGAGGAATCTTATTCTGTTTCTGAAAAGATGAAAACATCTCGGGGTTTTACAATCTCGACATCAAATTGTAAAATAACACCTGCCTCATTATGCCTTGTCTTTGATGTATTGCGGGTTAGTCAGTCATTTACTTTGTTCTACACCTTTCTAATGAATCACATGATCACTTTCTAAAATGTTTCACTTGGTGATCCCATCCCATTCCAAAGGAGATCATTTTTCAAATTTTGCTCTTCCAGATCTTTCCAGTGTCATAAAACAACCTTCCTATTTCTTTTGCTAAACAAAATTTTTTTGACTTTTTTAAAAATTCAATTTAGTACAGTACATGATCATGTGATGCTACATATATACTCAAATTTGTTCAATAGTTTTAGAGAAATACAAAGTTTATTGAATTATGATTGCTGCATGATGAATGTCAAAGGTCAACCAGACTGTGACCTTTAAAACAGAGAACTTATTTACAATGAAATGAAATCAACATATCTCAATCTGTTTCAATTGTGATTTCTACTATAATATAACCATAGTTCACCACACTGAACTTGATTCATACCTGCAACTCCAAGAACACCTCTCCAGACTTCTCATAATTCCACCCGTGTTGTTCCAGGCATCTGAAATTAGAAATGTACTGATTCAAAATGTTTACCGATACTGCAATAACATCTGAAAATTGAAACGTTGTTCTTTGGAAGCCAAAAGAATTGTAATGCAATATTGAAACCTTACTTGAGTGACCATGCATGGTTCATGCCTGACTGGGCAGAAAACTGCTGAATCATCTGCTGTTGTTCTGCTGTGTATGTAGAAGGAGCTTGAGAAAATGGTGCTGCAGGAGAGGCATCAGGAACAGGGCTAGAAGACGGGGTAGGGGCAGGGTGTTTGAAGGCTTTCTACAGATAAAAATAAAATCTCATCATGTACAGGAAATAAGCCCACTAAAACAAGCAAAACCAGCCAAGTTATTGTGCTTTCAAAACAGGGCAATGCATGAAGACTTCAACTGAAATAGGTCCAATGGTCAAACATTTTGGTAGCAAAAGAAAGATCTTGTCACAAGGGATGCATATGAATATGGAGCCTAATCATGCACCATTTGAAAGTCATGAGAAGGTTAAAGTTTCAGTTAATGTTTTGAAAACTGAGTCAAACTTCAAGGTCAAAGATCATTGGTATCAAATGAAATGTCCTGTCACAAAAGCCTTAACTTTAAATATTACGTATATTAACTTTCTTAAAATAGTTTAAACACAAAAGGAAAGGTCTTGTCACAAGGAATGCACATACGAAATAGGAAAGCTGTATCACTTGCCATTAAAAAATTATGAGCAACATTAAAGTTTCAGACAGATGGACAGGACAAAAACACTTTGCCCCCCACCCCCACCACCCAATATTTGTCACAGAGACATAAAAACAATAGGGGTCATCCTTCAGTTCTACAGACTTTTCCCAAGAAGTTTCAATGCTAAAGTTCAATAGTATTGAAGTGTTCATCCAGACACCAAAATATTACAGACTAGATACTGGCAGGACTGATAATCCCTAAACAGAAGAGCCTAAATCGAAGAGAAAAGAACTGATATTTTTAAAACCGTATTAATTACACGTTTCATACATTTCATTACACGTGTGTGATAAATACCAACTACATGTACATTCAAATGAACAATCCATAAGTACACATGTACCAATGATTAATGTCGCAGCTAAAACCGAGTCTTGAAAAATATTACTACGGTAACAAAACATCATATATGTTCAGTGACAATTTCAAATTGACCAACATTATACAGCCGGTACATTTATATCTACCTGTATTTGATCTCTGGAGGCATTTGTTACTGTCAACATGTCGTTGATGATATTCATTCTGTAAGAAAATAAAATCATTGCAGCTTTATAACATCATTATACATTTTTATTATAAATTAAGTACTACATTCCTTTACAGAATATTTCATTCATATAGAGACATGGCCCAGCTGTCGGTTGAATACCACAAATTTTAACCTATCCACTGCACCTGAAACCACAGTAGTGAAGGTATTTTGTCATGCCAATGTCTACCATGACACGAAATCAATCTTCACGGTCATATTCAAAAAAGACTCGTGACTTCCAATTCTAATGCTGGGTGCTTAGCAATATAACACTCGGTATCTATGGCAAATTTAAATATCTTACATCTGAAAAGATTGGTTTGAAAGCAAGAAACTCAACACTTGGTTACTACAGCCAGTAAATTACATTGTTACTGAATAACATTTTTACCCAGACAGTAATATCCACACTAACTGGAATGGATATACAGGTGCAATACTGTATTCTTTTTATCATACACAATTAATCACTTCATTTTCATTTACCAAAACCCCCTATCACAAAATCAAAAAGTTGCTCTTCCATTTTATTGATCACTAATTTGAACACAATTAAATCCTTCAGAATACAAAACTTGCAACTCTACATTCTCACAAATAGACACATGGGATTTCACCGAGTGAAAGTACATGTCCTTCCTAATACAATGGATCTATGGTGTATTTCTTATCCTGCCAAAACGATGAAAGAGATAGTCAGAAATTCTCACATGAGATCACTCTGCAGTTTATATCATTTTCATATCCTTTCTGGATAACATGATTTAATCATATGTATACACAGTCGCTATACATACCCGGACCCATATGGAACTGTGACAAACTTGCGACTAAAAGCTCTGATGGGTGGCCTATCTGACTTGCCTTCAGCTGAAAAAGACAAAACTAAAAACCTTAAAAAAGATCAGCACAGAGTAATTCATGTACAGTGTCTACAGTATATATGTGTCAGCATTTGGATTTATAATTTAATTATGACAAATTCAACTTTCTCTTTCTGTATTATCAAAATGATAATCTCTCAAGTGCTACTTACTCTCTTTAAAAACTCCTTCTACCACAAAACTTCTAAGAACCCCCTGAAATAATTATGTAAATATTTGAATGTTTATGCAAGTATATTTTAAACTGAGAAAAAACAAATTCACACAGTTTAAGGCCAGAAAAACTTACAGAGAATTTCTGAGTATTCAACATCCACAATGAGGGAATCTCATCAATTGACTTACTGAAGGATCAATATCCACTATGAGGACATTAACTGACTTTCTGAGAGCTAATACACATTCTTAATGAGGAAGTTATAAAAAAATGACTTAGGAGCGATCAACATCTACAATGGAATTATGCTTATGGGTAACTGAATCTTCACTAGCCATGAGTTTACTGACCTCACCTGTCACGCGAGGCGGATCCTAAACCCTCAGTTAAGAAAGACCAGGTATTACTGAAGAAAATCGAACAAAACTGACTTACCGAGGAATGATCAACATCCACAATGAAGGAATTATAGTCATGTGTGGTGGAGGGCAGCTCACACAACTGAGCTACTACATTAATTTTCCCTTTTTTTATTAACTTATTTTTCCTCGTCGTACCTACAAATATACAAAAATGTCACCTTTATGCTTGATATTGTATTGACATAAAAATTGATTGACAGGAAATCATCTTCATTACTGCACTATCAAAATTCATTCTGTTCTTGATCTCTGTCTTCATAACAAAAGGAAAAGAAAAAAAAAATTGGATCTTTATGTTCATAAACTTTAAGTCTAGGGTGCTATTACAAAAAAAGATTGAAATTTCAAAACAACTAGTTAAGATTTCTTCAGAAGCAATTTCACTGGCTGACAAAAAGATCATTCTGACGTAACCCTAAATGTGTAGTGAACTACTTGTATGTACGCAGATCATAAAAAAAAAAAATCTCATCAACATTATCTCATCATCTTTACTTTGATATGCCCTGAAACTGATGTTTTATACTTATTTAGTATATGTATTGTATCTTATGTTTATATCATTTTATTTCAATGTTTTATTTAATTGTTTTATGTACTGTAAAGCACCTTTGAGTATACAAATGTATGAAAAGGGTGCTATATAAATATGGTTTTATTATTATTATTATCAAAGGATTTAATTTTAATTCAACTGGAGAAGATTTTTATTACAAGTTTTACCCATGTTAACCTTTGAACTCCAATTGTGACCAAATCACTGCATAAGGTTGCTTGCTTGTTAACCAATAAATCTGGCCCTCAACATATCTTACATTTGTGGTTTTTGAGATGAGGTAAAAACAAATTTTTTTTCAAATATGTTTCTATCTAAAGCTTAAAAACTATATCTTGGCCCTTTAATAGTTTGAACAAACTTTTAATCTATATTGCAGAGGGAAGTTTCTATGTAAAATTGGGGGTTTTTTTTGGATCAGTTGCTTTCATTGCAGTTACACAGAATCTGACAGAGGGACTAACATATTTATGTGTAGATGGTCAGACTGACAGATGGACTAGCAGATATTTACATATAGATGGTCAGACTGACAGATGGACTAGCAGATATTTACATATAGATGGTCAGACTGACAGATGGACTAGCAGATATTTACATATAGATGGTCAGACTGACAGATGGACTAGCAGATATTTACATATAGATGGTCAGACTGACAGATGACAATGCTGCTTTGTAAATTACATATAAATTATCTGAAATTCAACTTCCACTTACCTTGACTGTCTTTGGTCATTTTCACTAAGTTTCTGCTTTCTTGGAAATAATTGTTTACATTGGGTTGTCTGAAAAATCCACATACATGTAATTAACATATATATATACACACAAAGCATACATATCTGTGATACAAGCTTCACATAATCAACATATATATATAATGCATACACCTCTGTGATTTAAGATTCAGCCACCACTGGCTATTCAAAATGACTTCAATCTTACATCAAAAGAATTTAACTGCCATGAAGCTGCATGAAAGGGGTTCCATTAATCTTAAAATGAATGTGACTGGAAATTTAATCCTAATCATGGTGTATTTATAACATTAACTCACGAATATTCTATGTTTGGATTCCTTGCAGCTGATAGTGAAAACATAGCCTGAAATAAAACAGTTCATAAAAATCAGTACAAATCAATTTCAAATTTATTTTTATTTATTTCTTTGGTATTTATTAATTTCTTGGTTAATGATAATTTTTGTAAAGTATCCTTAGAACCAGTTTTCCTGTTGGTTTGAGTAGGACTTTTACAGTGCATCAGATTGAGTGGATTTTTTTTATGCATATTGGAATGAATTGATTTTTTGTACCATCAAAATTTCATTATTCATTAAGTGTTATCCAATCGTCATGATTCACTTTTAAGTATAAGTTACCATTCAAATGTGCAAAGAGAGAAGTTTACTTTTTTTGTTTCATTGAAGATCTATCCACCTGTATCAGGTGTATCTTGTGATATGTTGCAATCAGATTCATTTACGTGTAACTTTACGATATCTTTGCGTATGATACTTAATTTTAATTACTGTACGTTTATATTTGATCATTTCTTTGCAGTTAAATTGTACTTTTGTATAATTCATGTTATTTGTTTGGCCAATGCTGTATTATTTTCCATGACATAAAACAACACAAACCAAACTTACTTCTTACTCCCAGCTGTTCGATTACTGAACAGCTTAAGAGTAGAATACATATGGGTATGAACTGCTATCCTTCATAAAGTGTGTTACAGCTGCATGAAAAGTATGTCTACAAGAAGCTTTGCAGTTCATGCTCTCATGTATTTTCAAAAATGAAATTCAATTTTACTTTCATTTCAAAAGTCTATGCCATTAAAATAGGCATACTGTATTTCTGAAGTAGTGTCATATTTATATGTGCATTATTCACAACTGCAGCACATTCATGAGGAAATGGCAATCATTACATTTGGTAGACATGAAAAGCAAAAATAATGGAAAATTTCCATTTCAAATGTAAATATACAGTTTTTAAACACCATACCTGTATGAATGAACTCACAGCTGTACAACCTTTACAACAATACTCACTGCTTTCTGAATTGGAAACAAACCTCATCATTGTATGCATCCATCAATGGCTGCCTGTTGTCTGAATCGTACAGCGTAAAGTACGCCTTCAGGAAATTCACAATGGAACTTTGTATCTCATCATTTATGAAGAAACTTCCCTGAAAAGTTTTAAGATGCAGCAGTTTTATTTTGAGCTTTTCTTCATACAATTACATTACTGCACGATCATGTGTACATATACTTAGATCATGTGCATAACACATTAAGATCTACATTATATACCAAACTGACCTTCACTTCTGGGAGCTCTGAACTGGTTTCCAGATCAAAGACAATGGGTGGGGGCAGAGTATGTCCATCCTAAAAAAGTAATAAACATTGAGCAACCTGGCTTAATCAGTTCCTGCCTGCATCAAAGCAATTACTTGAATTGTCTTCCAAACTTGCCTTCATGGTGTCATTGATTATTTTTGACACAAGAACAGGATCAAGGACTTACCAGTAACAAAACTTTTGGAAACTTCTTCCTTACAGCACTAAAATGTATCAAAGTTTGTACAGAAATTGAAATCCTTTACATTGCTTTCATATCTTTTACAAATTTCGCTGCCATTTATATAAAATAATTAATACATGAAAGAAATATAAAGTGACAGCTATTGAAATGTTTTGTACATTTTTAGTTTGATCACAAGGCTTGCCACACAATGATCAACCAAGAGACACTATTTCAATTTTTACAAAATCCATTTTCTTATTCATTTATTTTTGTTCCATGTATGTAAAAACTATCTGTCATTAGACATCTTCTGATTTTGCATAGTGACTAAATCTCTGTGACTGAACATGACATTACATTCAATTTTCATTGTACATTAACTGATCTTTTAAAACTTATAACTATAGAGAGAAACTGTTCCAACAGAGAAAAATTTATACAACAGTAAACATTGGTGACATAATGGATATTCACAAAGTTGTGTGATGATGTCATGAATGATGTCTCTCTTCCTGGCAACCGCCGTATCACAGACATGTTTGTTCTGACATCTGATTTGAATGGAGTGATGGTTGTTTTGGATTAGTTCAATTATCAACCTCTTTTCAAATTTTACACATTAATGTGTTAAAACAAGCAAAAACAATGTTTTGCACATTCTCTTTTAAGACAAGTGAATTTTTTTTTTTTTTCACACAGTCTAAATTCTTTTTTAAAAAATCACAACAACTATATAAAGGGATATGACAACACTTTCAAGCAGAAACATGTAGATGACAACATTTCATCTCAAGATCTCCTCACTTCTGAAAGTGCCAGTTGCCCCTGTTTTAGGTTGTCCCTCCTTGATGGAGAAATCAAACCCGTCCTTGGGAACAAGCCGCGTCACTTTCCTTCAGATGACAGAATTCAGTCTGATGTGACAAAAACTCTGCTACTTATCGACAGCAGGTTCACTGGATATCAAGAGACATCAATGTCATCACACAATAAATCCATATCATCAGTCCTTCTTCAACACTAGCCAAAGGTGCCTATGATTTGAATGCTATATTCATTCTAAGCTACAAGCTTTTTAATTAATAAGGACTAGGGTCTTTAACATGAAACACAGAACAATGTAAATAAACGTATCAATTAATTTAAATTTTATAAATAAAATTTTGTGAATTTGGAAATCAATTATATTCATATATCAAATGACAGAGTTTCATAGTGTTCTTTATTTCTCTCAATATTACTTCTACTTGGCTGAGGATCAGTAAATGGCAAGCCCAAGACATAGCAACAAACTTAATGGACATCAAGCATCATTTTTCCCCCTGTATTCTTTTCTCCCACACAATCAATTTATGAAGTAGCACACTTTCTTGGACTAGTAGAGAACTCCAGGAAAAGACACTATGCTGACAAATAAGAAAAGATCAGAAACTTCTTCCTCTACACAATCAGCCTCAGTCCTCCCTGGGTACTTAGCTTGGTCAACCATCATTACCTAATGTAGGATGTTTGATCTTTGAACTTATCACAAAGGTCGTTCCCTTCCAGTATCAGATGTTCAAGCTTCCAATCTTGTAACTTTCGCAGTTCATCAATATGAGACAACTAAAAGTAAGTAGCCCATGACAATTTCTGATAATGAACATCATGCAATTTCATTAGACCATATTCAGAACAAAACAAGGTTGTCATTAGACTTGAGAACTTAATTGTAATTCAGTAAATTTATATAGCACTCTATTGACCTGCGTCTTCTAAAGCGCTTTACAGATAATATAAAAATTATATGTGAACATACATTATACATGTGAATAGAATAAAAAAAAATTACCTTGTTCTTTCCCAAGTTTAATTTTTTAATGTTGAGAGCCTTTTTGGGCAACTCTCTCATTGTCTCCAGCGATATCAGCCTGTTATCACTGACATCTAGTTCTTCTAGCTGTTTAAAAAAAGAGGTGGTATCAAATTAAAACTTTACAAATGAAAGGGCTTTTCAGGAATGGGATCGGTCATCTTTGCTCGATAATTTGTAAAGATATCAAAGGCAAAAAACCACAGAAAATGCAAACACATATCTATGATATGAAAGATACAATGTTTATACTGTTATCAAATCATAAAGTATCTAACATCATACGATCAAGCCATCCATGCAGTATGTACTGGTTTAAGGAAAGATAACCTCAAGTTAACTAAAGACAGAAGAGAATGAAAATTAAAAGCCTCAAGTTGTAAATCAGTATACTTGTATTTATGCTGGACTAAATTTCAATACACGTCTTGAATTCATCAGTAAGGTGTAAATATGAGGTGGACAATTTCAATCACCGTACTTATTTACATGTATGATGTGCTGAATTTTTTGCAGGAAATTCATAACTGTACTACATTTTATCAGTGACAAAGACACTGGATGAACAACTGCTTTAAATTCAATATGATTGTGTTAAGATGTCTTTTTTTTACAGTCTTCCCATTGAATAAGGTGTGACCATTCTTTTGGACAAAGAGTGTTATGTGTCAAGTTTGATTGAAATTGGCACAGCAGTTTCTGACAAGGAGTTAAATATGTGAAAAGTTAACAACACCTCCAACAATGTTAAAATTTTTATCAGAAAAGCTCACGTAAGCTTTAAAAAAAAAAAAAACCAATCATGGTCATTTTTAAGTCATGAATAATTTTCACGTGAAGTTTGATGGTTAAAATTCAAATGAAACTTGAGATATCTTCCAGAGGCCACAGTGTTACAGACAGATGGTTGAATAGACTCAAATTCATATCCTTCACTTTCACTAAAGAATGTAATGACAAGGAAATTCACTAGACTTACGATTACATGAATGAGAAATTTACAAATTTTACCTCAGGAATGTTTTCTTCTATGATTTTGATGACACTGGTCATTACACTTCTTCGGCTCAGTGCCATATATAAATTTTCTGCCATCAATGCTAAAAATAATCCAAAAAAAAAAAAACGTAACTCATTCCCATGTACATGTATTAAATTTCTTTAACACAAAAGTTGTATTGTCAAGAATATTTTAGAATAATAGAACAGAAAACTTTAACACACACAGACCTTCATTAATTTAGTCACTAGTTTGTAACTTACCTGAGTCCTTCACCAAACAACTGAGGTTGAGTGATTTTGTTGATGGATCGTATCTTGAACTCATACACACCTATAAACAGAAATTTTATGTGAATATTGTATCATTATGCTTGATTAGTGTTAAAGACAAAATTTATTTTGCAATGATATTTCTGATAAAGATCATCACTTTATGAAGTATTTGATGCAACTTTACTTTCAGTTTCTACTATCAGTTTCCTAAGGCATCACTGTAGGTATATTGTTCCTTATTTTCAATGTTTCTCAATAATCTCGGTTAACCACTTTCATTTTCTATAGTGCTTCATTGTTGACCTCTAATACTTTCATTTCTATAATTCTTCAATGTTGATCTGTTACCTACTTTCGGTTTTCCTAATACTTCACTGTTGACCTCAATTACTTTCAGTTTTTATAATGCTCTGTTTTGATTTCTATTGCTTACTTTAAATTTCTTTTGTACTCGATTGCTGATTTACTTTCACTTTTAGTTTCTGTAATGCTTAAATGTTGATTTCTTACTTACTTTAGGGGCCTCCGTGGCCGAGTGGTTAGAGCATCGGGCTCAAAATCACAAAGCCTCTCACCTCTGTCGGCGCGTGTTCGAATCTCGGCCGCGGCGTTATGTGAACAAGTTTGCCAGTTTACTTGCGGAAGGTCGGTGGTCTCTTCCCAGGTACATTGTATCTGGGTTCTCTACTCCACCAACAAAAACTGGACGCCACCAGATAACTGAAAAATTGTTGAGTGTGGCGGAGAGCAATAAATAATCAATCAATCAATCAATCTTACTTACTTTAAGTTTCTCCAGTGCTTCATTGTCGATCTCCGTTACTGGTGGAGAACTGGGTTTTACTATCAAAATCATCTATAAATATAAAAAGGACATCAATTTTTCTGTGTATGCAATATTCATGACCCACATAACCATGGTCTGGGGTATTTTAGTATGGCATACATACTCATTATTGATACAGTAGCAGTCTTCATGAAAACTTTTATTAAATACATGTATTTCTATCAATTTCACCTGTCCGAATAAATATTAAGATGGCCCCCCCCCCCCCCCCCCCCCCCAAATGCATGCTGCAGGCCAACAAAAATATATTCCTGTTTCCTGGGTTGTTTTTTTTTGAAAAAAAAATAAGGTGATTATGTCCTAATTAACTACAGAAAAAATAGGGTAATGATGTATTAACTGCTTGGGAGAAAATATTTTTATTATATTTTTAATGAAAATGTTAAAGTAGGAATATTCAATGGTATGCTAAAGTTTATTGGAGTTTTAATAGTTGTATGACAGTCCAGATTAATTTGCCTAAGTACCATAATGACCCAGCTATTTTTTTAATTATGGCAGTACATCACAACACAGCGATTAACTCCCGTTGATACTATCTATTATGTCAATAGACTTATCCTGGGTCTGAATCCAGAAGGAAGTTATGTTTACATGAATATGACACTAAATATTTATCCTTTCAAATTCTTTTGTGAAGTAAGTTAAAATTAATTTATCTTTAAATATACATGTGTTAATAATAATTATAAAAGTAAACTAAATTTGGCATAAATGAAATAGTCTATCTTAATGTCTCCTTATACAATGCAGTATACAATATTTCCATTTCTGGTAATTAGATTCCCAAAACGAAGTGCACACTACAAAGATTACTTCTTCACAAAATGCATTAAAGATATAGTTGTCTGTATAAAATAACTCACTATCCTTACCTAATAACTCTCATGTTGATTTAGGAAGTGGATACAGTAAGTGAATCTACATCATAACATGTATTAAATCAAAAAAGAAAAACGGAGGGAATTCGGATTTATTGAAAAAGTTCGCAATATTTCAGAGTATTTTTAAAATGAACTATGATGGTAGTGCTGTTAAATGATTTATATATGGAGAGATATATGGAAAATAACACCATATTATTTGTATTTAGAAAGTAATTTAACATTTTAGTCCAGGTGGACCAATGTCTGAAGCAATTAAACATGCCCCGCGGGCTTCTGCTTATGCAATTTCTAAATGCCCGCTCCTGATTTTACCAGGCCTCGGGCATCGGGTTATTTCGAAGACTGCACTAGCACAGCGTCAAGTTTGATCTGATGATCTGAGCCTGTTAACAACACATAATCAAACTTTTCAGATGGTAATGATGAATTAATTATATACCTGCTTATGTATTTTAAATACAGGATATAATACGATACCTAATGTATGCCCATTACCAAAAACACAAATACACAGTTAAATAATTTTTTGTGACACAGTCAATCAAATCCTGTGCATTGATGCATTGTGATGTCATACGGTTTAGAGAGACATGGACCACAAAAGTCGAATCAAATTCTGTGAATTTAACAGTATCAAAACTTGGATTATTGATGGGTATACACATGTAATAAATTCACATATACTGCTTTCATTGTCATCAAATTACATATTTTTTTTCAAAATATATATAACTTTTTTGGTGCATGTACATTTAAAAAAAAACAATTTGGGGGTGGGTTGCGGGCCGTTCTGATTGGGAATTTTACAATGTTTGGAGAAAAATTGGGAATTCATGCTTTTGATATAATGACAATATTTAAGTATTGTTGAAATATTTTTTCCATCATGCAGTTACAAATTTCTGTGGCATTTTTTCTCTTTAAATATCTGTTTTTATCTTTAAATATCTGTGGACTTCAAAAAACAAAAAAAGGAAATATGAAATACTACATATATGTTTACAACTAAAAAGCACAAGGAGTTTATGGCACTGTTGTTTAATGTCTTACAAGGCTCGCTTTATCGTGTGGCTTGTAAAATGGTAAGTTTTATGGCTTACAAGACTAACTTTACCATGTGTACTGGTCTTCAGTACTAGGTATTGCAACTTTTACAGGTAACCATCGATAACTCGAAGTTCAAGGGACCTTGATAAAACTTCGAGAGTTCGAGTGATTGAAAGATGATGGAAAGCCAGAAATTAAAGGTCTGACATTATAGTTAAGATTTTATAGCAACCGAAATACATATTTACAACATTCCTGACAACATGTTGTCGTTCATATTGTTAAGTATATGTAACTGACTTGAATTCTTAAAAAGGAACTTTTTATGTAATTATTTGTTCCTTTCTCCAGTTAAGATGGATGTACATTTACAAGACAAATGTTTCATCCATAACTAAAATTCGAAGTTACTAGGCCTAACTACAAGGAACACAATCCATCGCACAATTGTTGCAATTTTCAATCACTTTACGCAAAACACAGATTCTAGCAAATAACGGTGATCCTTGGCATGTGTCTAAATTATATTCTCAAAATTGTTGTCTCATTGTTAATTCCAAACTAGTCTTTATGTTGCACGTTGTTGAATTGTGCACAGGGGTGGGGGTAAATTGACTAAATAACTATCCACTGCACAAGGAAACACTGTGTTTGTATCCCTTTTATAAACACCTAATTAACACAGCTGAGCTGGCCCCAGGCCTCCTAATACGTACTGCACATCAAAGCAAGATGAAAAAAAAAATCTGGAAAACTACAGCTGCAAGTTGTGATAGACAGACAGAAGAACAGATGAAGTGCAAATTAGTAGTCCCCAGTGGCTTCTCCGGTAGGGGAATAAAAACACAAAAAAATATTGTTCACAGCACATTTTGTACCATCAGACAGAAATTCAAATTTCCAAAAGATTGATACATTTCAGTATCTATGGTACAAATAATACTTTACATACATTTCAAACATGAGAGAGATCTAGATTATAAACCACCAATTACCTTGAATCCATTCGGTAAATGAATTTTCTTATCCTGGCTTCTTATTGCAATGGCTTCCTGTTTCTCTTGCACAAAAAATATGGCTTTCTCTTGTTCAAAGTGGAACTAGTAAAAAGGACAAAAATAAATAAATAAATGCACTACACAGTGTATGCATATACTTGTACATGTAAATATTTAATACTGTAGATAACTTAACTATACCTATGTAACTGAGATCTGTACTAATTTGTGAGGATCCCCTCTCTCAAGATCAAGTCTTATTTTTATGTAATAATCACTAATTAAAATACATTATAGATTTAGACCTTCAGTGTAAAGCTGAAGGCTTATACCGTTGAAAAGGTAATGAATAGAGCTATTCAAGAATATCACCATCCAAGGCATCATCGCGCTGCGGTACACTATTCCATATTGAACAGCCCTCACATGTAAGCGAGTCCATGTCAAGGTCTATTTACTTGTACTTACATTAACAGGATTGAATGGTGTGTTTAATCTGTCTCTCAATGACTTCAGTATGAAATCTTTTCCACCTTTTCTGCCAAATGGTATCTGCAGAAGGAAAATGAACAAAATATAGGCCAATTCAATTTAACTGGATTACTAAACTAAATCACTTTTACAGTTACCAAATTGGATTTTTGGGGGGGGGGGGGGGATATTTAATCATGTTGATAAAATTCCATTGAATTGTCATGCTAATTAATAAAAATTATCAGCATTACCAACTGACTTACAACACAGCAAAATGTTCAATATGAAATCCAGAACAATGTTCATAAATGTCATCTTACCACCACTTTATGCCACTGTGGACTATCAGAATCTGTAACTGGAATACCCAGTCTTTGCATCACTCCAAAGTTATCACCTATGACCAAAAAAAAAAATCATTTACAGCTATGTAAATATATTCATAATTATCACAAAAGATATACAGATTATTGTGAAAAAAAATCAAAGGCCTGAAGGGCTGAAGTTACCTAACAAGTTCACACATGTACACTCCTCTTGCTAGATAATATCCCTCAAGACTAGTTACTTTACAAAGGCTATAATAAAAAACTTGAAATTGCAGACGAAAAATGCTGAAAAGAAGTCACTGCTTCAGAGTGAGACTACTTGTTTATAGAAGTTATGTCTTCTGTTCATGTGTAATGTAACAATTATATGGTATTAACTCTGCTTTCAAAAATGCCTAACAATTCAAAAGTTCAACATAATATGTAGAAAGGTTACAGGTATTCTGAACAAGATTCAATTCCCAATAAATGCTACCTAGCCTTGGTTTCATCAAGAAATAACCTGTTATTTTTTTTCGTGATGCACACACTACTTTCAATTTGCTTAATAAAAAATTGGGATCGGGTTACCAAAAGCAAAACTGGAAACATTCTTTGTGTATTTGGAATAGCAACTGAATCATAACATTGCACAATTTCACCACTTTAGTATTTATCTGCTTCTGATGATCTGAAATAAGAATTCTTGATGGAACGAGACTCTAGATATAAACGAAAACCAAATATGAGCAGATTATTTTGTAAGTATTTAATGATTTTAAGCGGCTCAAATTTTGTGGGAAAATCTGTTTCATAGTATTGATTGATTATTTATTGCTTTCCGCCACACTCAACAATTTTTCAGTTATCTGGTGGCGTCCAGTTTTTGTTGGTGGAGGAGAGAACCCAGATACAATTTACCTGGGAAGAGACCACCGACCTTCCGCAAGTAAAGTGGCAAACTTACTCACATAACGCCGCGGCCGAGATTCGAACACGCACCGACAGAGGTGAGAGGCTTTGTGATTTTGAGCCCGATGCTCTAACCACTCGGCCACGGAGGCCCCTTGTTTCATAGTAAACCCATCCACGAATAATGAACTTCTCTTAACAAACAATTGTTATTTTACTATTGGACAATGCTATAATAATAAATATCAACATCAACAATGGAGATGTTATTCTGCCTTTCAAATATCAATTAAATTCAGTGTTTCAACGTCTTGAATCTTAAGAAATAATCAAAACCAATTGGCACTATTTCGATTCCTGAAAGGCGGTGTAAATGCAAAATCCTGCATGATCGCTAGATGGCTCTCGAGCAAGCTCAACACCTTAAAAAAAGAACATATGGTTGTAAGAAAAACATTGTACCATTTCTGTTCCGTCCTCTTCCCGCAGAATGTCTACTTGGTACACCATATGGAGAACTGAAATAATAACCATTACAATACTTGTGATTCACTTCCCACTAGTACATTCATACAAATATTTAGAGCTTGTTTATAATCATGACATTTGTGGATTGAACATGTTGAAGGGATTGCTTTTTTGTCACTGGGAATTGATTGATTGTTTCTTGTTTTCTGCCACACTCAACAATTTTTCAATTACCTGGTGACGTCCAGTTTTTGAAGGTGGAGGAGAGAACCCAGATACAATGTACCCGGGAAGAGACCACCAACCTTCCGAAAGTAAACTGACAAACTTTCTCACATATATCTGAGCGAGTGAGAATCGAACCCACACCAACTAGAGGTGAGAGGCCTTGTGATTTTAAGCCCAGTGCTCTAACCACTTGGCCATGGAGGGAAAGAAAAAAAAAAAAGACAATGTGGAATCATAAGATTTTATGGGGGCTCAATTTTAGAAAAGTTTAAAAGCAGGTCTCATTTCCATTATTTCCACCCTACTATGACTCTGTACACAAAATAACCTTCACCTTATACAAGACACTGTAAGATTTATATTTACATTAAATCTAATTTCTTAAAGAAAATCAGCCCTTTCAAATCCATCAAATAAAACAGTTAATTTTATTTACAATCTATCCCTGGAGGAAGAGGCACCCTCATCATCCATACTGAAGTCCCCATCGTTATCTAACCGACTCCTGGGATTAGGTCCACCCCTTCCTCTCCCTCGTCCTCTACTGAATCCACCTCGTCCACTGCCTAAAAGAGGAAGCCGTTTATCAACAAGCAGAAACTACACAATAGTCAACAATTTTATATCCCCCCCAACAACATGGTTTATTCACCGAATTTCTTATAATTGATTTGCATTAACCAAAATTTCAATTTGAATTACATTTATTGCATAAATCTTTTAAATGTGCAATATCACTATGCTTTCATGTGCAAAGAAAAACAAATTCATAAAAAAAAAAAAACAACAATCAAATTTCATGTTAAACCTGAAAATAAATTATTCGGTTACCAAACCAGACCATATATTCATTCAGGTGGTCAATATTTATAATTAAGATCCATTCACAAGTCTGTTATTTTACTTTTAAAATGAAAATGTTATCTCTCATTCCAAATACTGAATCAAATGTTGCACAGTAGACAACAACATTGTACTCTTTCAATACAATCTGCATTAACCAAACTCAGTCAAATGATTCATCATAGGACTAAACCATGAAAAATGAAGCAAAAGATACTATGACCGATAGAGGTCCCTTTACCTCACAGGCTCCATACTCATGTTTATCAAGTATCAGTCCAAATTTCTATGCACAAGTACATCTGTTTACCTTGTTTTGTGCTTGTCCAAACTGAAAAGTGGGTGAGTTGTTTTCAACTTACATGATCCATAAAAATAAATTGTTCCTCACTTACAGTAAAAATGTAAATTAATTGTTTTCCAATGTTGCATGTTTTTCACTTGTTATTTGTATCATATATACACTGTACATGTCATTGTATTGATCAGATCCAAAGGTATTCCAAATTAGCCCATAACAAATCTCATAGTCCTGCACAACAGTACAATTAAAACAAGAGGTCAATGGATCTTAACAGTCATCTGACACACACACAGATAAATATATATAAAAGAGAGAGTAAATTAGTCATGGTTTCTTCCAGGGCTCTACATGAAATTTATTTCCTACTTGTCCATTCAGACAAGGGACAAAGATATTTACTTGTCCGAACTTCAACTTCATTTGTCAGAAAAATTTTAAAAGAAGATCCAATAATATTGGCAATATTATTAACTTGAAAACTGTATTACTTAAAATATAGTTCATTTTAGGCTTACTTGATTGATTTTTTTTTTATCTTATTCAATTGATAGAAACAACAAACACATGAAACAAAATTTTATCTACACTTCCTGTCTTGAATCAATGACCGTGTTTGCTCGATGATGATCTTGAGAATCCAAAGTTCGTAAGACCCATGCCTCTTTACAAAATTGAAAGTAGTACGCAATAAGTGAATACCGATCCCAATCAAGTGTGACTCAATTAGTTCACTGATTGATACTGGGATCAAAGTTCATTTTTCATGCATTGCTTCCAACTTTGAATTACCGATAAAGTTTCCACCAATCGTTCTTTTTACTATTTGAAGATTTCTTTACATAAAAAGCACTTATCCAATCAGACAAGTGCCCAGTAATATTCACTAGTCCGATTTTTTTCCCCACTGGTACTGGACAAGCGGACAAGAGTTAATGTTGAGCTCTGTCTTTATGATTTATTGTCAAAGATTGTGCAAAATGACACACACATGGTTTGATAAATATCAAACATTTTCCCATGAACAAGATGGTAACATTTCCATTTAAAAATGTCTCTGCATCCAACTATTACTATGGCTGTCCAACTCTAATGGGACCTGTCGTGACTGAGCAACATGATCTCGGACTACCAGGAACTGCTGATGAAAGGGTTAATTGAAAGTATTCTGAACAAGTGAAAACATAGTCCTTCAAACTTTTCACTTTACTTGTCCCAACAGATAAATAAGAAAAAATGTCAATGAATCTCTTGATTTTCCTCAAGTCTGACAAAAACTGACCTGGACCTGTGTAGCAGGTGGGACCAATGTGTTGTGTAAGACAAAAACTTTGGCATACACTGTTTGACATATGCATGTGGCAATGTCACAGTTCCTTTATATACACATACCTCTCCTTTGGTACCCTCCACGGCTGTAGCCTCCTCCCCTGTTCCCACCATATGGTCTACCACCCCGTCCACGGTTTCTTTGTTTTCCACCACCATGACCATCTGACCACCTATCATCATGTTCTACAAATTTTAGAAACTAAATATTAACCATATTCAAACGAATGTGCAATTAATTTGTTTGAAATATTGTGGGACAGAGATAACTTCGATATAGTGGTAGATTAAACTGAAATCATACTCAAACAATTTAAACATCTTGTTTATGATTATCAATAGTCTTTAACAAGAAACTATTCCATATGTGAATAAATCTGCTTCAAAATTTTTTTTGGGGGGGGGGGGGGGGGGGGAATGTGTTGTACATTTTCTAAAACAAAGCACATGCACAGATGCTTGTGGGCAGGACTTCTGGTACCCTCTCTCTTGTATTTGTTTAATTCCTTGGGTATTTTGGGTGTAATTTCAAAAAACTTATGTAAATGCAAAAAGTTTACATTTCAATGGAATACACAGATTTCATACAGAACCCGTTTTATAAAAATGTCATATCACTGATCAGAGACATTTTGAAAAAAATCTGCACCACGATGAAAAATCCTAGTGAAAAAACACCAGTATGTATCTATCAACTGAAAAGAATGGTCATTCTAAATTTAAACATGATTCGTGGATTAAATGCATCGCTAATTGGTGCATAAAAATTACTACACGCCGCTCAAATTCATCGTTTTAACCTAACAACTTCTCTTTTCTGAACGGAAATTGTGATGCTGAGATATATCTATTGCATAATTTATTAAAAATACACCAAAATCCAAGGAATTATAAGAAGGTGGGTACCGGAAGTCCTGTCCACAAACACTTGTGGGCACGTGTAGCAAGGTATGGTCTTCCTTGAAGCAGAATGTTGTAGAATAAAGTTAAGACTAAGTATACACACCACCAAAAGAACGACTTCCATCTCTCCCTGTGGTTACGGAAAAGTTGGACATAGTCTTCCTCTATCTACGATTCACCACATTCACATTGAATCACTTTACGAACGTTGAATACGTCATCAATATTTGTGGAGATTTAAACATATTTTCTGAATAAGAAAAAGATGTATTCCGGATTATGGCGCTTGAACATCAGCATTATATAACATTATATAAACAAACTTTGCAGTGCCTAGATATAGACCATCTCAATCAACCTACGTGTTCTTATTCTTCGTCTTTTTTTAACTATAGTCCAGCTGGACATGTCATTACTGGTAACGTTGATATTGTTAAAAATGAAGACCTAAAATCACTGATTTTAAAAGGTCCTGAATTCAGAGAACCTCGGTCTTTCAATTGGCGTCAGAACTTCATCTCTATTATGAATTCTGTCGAAAACTATGCCAGACAATGGGCTAAATCTGAAAAAGAAGAACTTGATGCCTTGTCAGAATGGATAAAAAGTATAAGAAGAATATTAAAATCTCGTATCAGACATGTCAAAACAAAAATGCGTACCATCTATCCTTCTGTGTTTAGTAAACCAGAAGTGATAAAAGGGTTAGACAGGTTACATGAGGAATATGTTTTGGTTCCAGCTGACAAAGCTTGTAACAACATTGTATTTGTTTGTAAGGCTCATTATTACAACTGCATTCTAAACGAACTTGGCATTAATTAATTCCACATTTATTAATCGCATGTATACTCCAACTGCCCTTTCAAAAGATGAAATTCTTCAAAATTATGATTCAATTCTAAATACATCTAATATCCCAGTCAATGGAGCGGATGAATATGAGTTACCGTATCTATACTGGATCCCCAAACTCCACAAAAACCCTTACAAACAAAGATACATTGCTGGATCCAGTAAATGTTCTACCAAGTCCATATCTTTGCTCCTTACGAAAATTTGAACTGCTGTGAAGGAGATACTTCAAACGTACTGTGCCACCACATATACCAGAAGTGGTGTAAATCAAATGTGGATTCTTAAATATTCTAAAGAACTTTTAGTGAATTTGATCGATTGATTGATTGATTAAATATTGTTTAACGTACCGCTCGAGAATCTTTCACGCATATGAAGACGTCACCATTGCCGGTGAAGGACTGCAAATTTAGGCCTATGTTCGGCGCTCATGGTCTTTGAGCAGGGAGGGATCTTTAACGTGCCACACCTGCTGTGACACGGGGCCTCGGTGTTTGCGGTCTCATCCGAAGGACCTCCCCGTGTAGTCGCCTCTTACGACAAGCAAGGGGTACTGAGGATCTATTCTAACATCCCGGATCCCCACGGGGTTTAGTGAATTTGAAATCACAAAACTTTTCTCAAATTCACAACATTAAAACGTATGATTTTACAACACCTTTTACCACCATACCTCACGATAAGTTAAAGACTAGGGCTTTTGACATCATAGACAGTTGCTTCGTCAACAAAAATGGTAAAAGGAAATATTCATATTTAGTGATTGGATATTCCAAAAATTATTTTGTTAAAAACCACTCTGACTCCACGCACAATTACTCTGAAGTTGATATCAAAAAGATGCTAGAGTTCCTCATTGAAAATATTTACGTAGTCTTTGGTGATCAGGTCTTCCAACAGTTTGTTGGAATTCCCATGGGCACGAATTGTGCTCCTTTGATAGCTGACCTATTTTTATATTCTCATGAAGCAGAATTCATTCAAAAGCTTCTGAATGAGAAGAAAAAATCTCTTGCTGTGGCCTTCAATTCGACAGTTAGATATATCGACGACGCTTTGTCTATTAACAATGATCATTTTCATTCACATGTCGATTCGATATATCCCAGTGAACTTGAAATAAAAGATATCACAGAGTCTGACAGTCAAAGGTTGTATGCCAGGGAGTTCTATTTCATGTTTATGTAAGTTGGAAGAATATTAACATGATTCTGTATTGAGAAGAACATGACACTTACTAAAAATGTGACCATGGGATCTCGCAGAACAAAGCTTCCTCATGTCAAAATTTCTATCATTTGTGTAAAGTTCACTAATTTAGTACTGGAATTCAAAATTTGCAATTAACAGCATCTGATCATATAATCTAATGAAACGTTTAAAATTTACACTGCCTAATTAAAAATGCACTATATAACATTCGTACATGATATACAGACTCTGATTCAATGATCCCAGGGCATGATTGATTGATTGTTTGTTTGTTTGTTTTACGTCCCATAGAGAATTTTTCACTCATATTGAGACGTCACCAGCTGCAGGTGAAGTACCACAAATTTAGACCTATGCTCAGCGCTCAGGGCCGTAGCTGTGAGGGTTCTTTAACGTGCCAACGCCTACCGTGACACAGGACCTCCGTTTTTAAGATCATATCCGAAAGACTCGTGATTCTCACTTCTAAATGCCAAGCGTTTGGCGAAGGAGCAATCACTACCTATTTTTCGTCTTAGGTTTGACGCGGCCATGGCACGAGCTGGGCTCGAACTCACGACCTCCCGGTTACGAAGCGAACGTTCTAACCACTGAGCTACCGCGACCGGTCCCAGGACATGAAGATTAGTATATTAGTTGGTAAGTTGTAATGGCAAACTAGATCGTTATAACAATCATAAAATTTGCGAAACTTTAGACGAGACTGTACAAACCCCTGTAACACCAACTTCTTTGTCAGTAGTCCGCCTCGATATAAAAACTAATCATATGCAGAACAAGTTCTTGCGTATCGAATCAGTTGAGAGATATAAACACCATATGCAGGTGATGATGGAATATTGCTACATAAATAAGGGACGTTGACGATGGAGAAGTTGAAATAAATCAACAAGTGAATTGATGCGTGCTACAATTCATTTAAAGAAAGCAATAATTCATTAATTAATGTTCGTATCAATTCAATTAATGCGAGCTATACGTGAATTATTGCTATCTTCAATTGGATTCATAATATCATTAATTCATTTGATGCACGCAATAATTCTTTTAGAGAGAACAACTATATAATTAAAGATAACTTCAATTCAACATATCGACAGTTGAAATAATAATCTCTTCAAGTGAATTGTTGTTCTCTTTAAAAGATTGATGGGTGCATTAATTCCATATTTTTAAAAAAAGCATTGTAAATAATTAAAGATATCTTCAATTGAATTAAAGAGACCATTATATCATTAATACCGAGCTCTTAATTAATTTTTGTGAGCAATATTTCCACCACATTGATGCTCTCATCAACTAAACTGGTGAAAGCAATAATTGAATTGAAGCGCGCATTAAATTAATTATTATTCTCAGTAATTGAATTCAAGCGCTCATCAGTTGAATTAATGAAAACTATAATTGAATTAATGCGCACATCACGTGAATTGATGAGAGCAATAACTGAACTGATGCGCGCATCAAAGCAATTACTCTCATCAATTTAATTGATTATATATAAAGATATTTTCAATTGTTTGAGTTTATGTTAATTTGGCGCTCAATACTTTCGACATTCCAAGATATATCTATTAACCTACATGTACCAGACCCTAGAAGTAAAACCTACAAAATATATGACCTGGGTGGAAAGGAACAAATTGGACAATATTTCCTTTTTATGATGATTTGCTTAGTTCTAGTTGATTTAGATATTCGTTTTCCAGATCCCCCCCCCCCCCCGGTCCGAACCACACGGCGGGTATCCGGATACTAAGAACCGGGTCAAAACCACAAAAAGACATTAAGTACAGTGTCAAGACCGCGTAGAACGCCGTTTGGGATAAGTACACGATATTCACTCTCAGTGATCGTATGCGATGTTCACAAAAGAAATCCTTTGAACAATCGTGTTAAATATATAATCGTGCTTTGCTCTAATCAAATTTGGAGTGTTGTAAGCGGATATTTGATATACACGCCGTTTATTGTTACCGTTTCCGTGAAGGCAACGAGTCGATAGTAACTACTGAAGGAGAGCGAGATCCGATTTTACATTTTTTTTTAATGTACTTCCACCAATTTATAATAGATAATACATTAAAGTAATTAGATTTTAACTTGAGGTTTATAGGTCATATTCATATTTTTATGGGGCCTCCGTGGCCGAGTGGTTAGAGCATCGGGCTCATAATCACAAAGCCTCTCACCTCTGTCGGCGCGCGTTCGAATCTCGACCGTGGCGTTATGTGAGCAAGTTTGCCAGTTTACTTGCGGAAGATCGGTGGTCTCTTCCCAGGTACATTGTATCTGGGTTCTCTCCTCCACCAACAAAAACTGGACGCCACCAGATAACTGAAAAATTGTTGAGTGTGGCGGAAAGCAATAAATAATCAATCAATCAATCATATTTTTATGATACTACGGGTGACGGAAATTGGGCACAAAGAACCGCGGGTTATGATACACTACAATGCGGTTTCCATTCTGTTCATTGACTCTAAGAACTCAAGTATATATGCACCATTAAATAGCCGTTTTCAGTTAATAAATGACACATTCTCATTTTGAGAGACTACGATAGTTAAAGATAACTCCTTATACGCGTTACACAGAAAACACAATTTAACTCGTTTGTTGGCTCACCTGAACTGACAGCTCATGTGAGCTTTTCTGGTCACCCATCGTCCTCTCTGTACACTTTTCACATTTTCGACTTATTCTCCAGAACCAATGGGCCAATTTCAACCAAACTTGGCTAAAAGCATCCTTGGGTGAAGGGGATTCACGTTTTGTCAATTGAAGAGACATCCTTCCCCAAGAAAAGATAATAGCAAAATAGCAGAAATACACTACCAAATTTTAAAAGTCTTTTCCAGAACCAGCAGGCTAATTTCAATCAAGCTTAGCACAAATCATCCTTAGTTGAAGGGCATTCAAATTTGTTCAAATAAAGGGTCATGCCCATTCAAAGATGAGATAATCATAAAAATGTAAAAATAGGATAGAGTCATTAAAACAAACTCATCTCAAGGACCACTAAGCCAGAAAAGTTCAAATTTACATGGAGCTTCTTGACATAAATACATGCATGAATATTTGATTATTTATAGAGAATTTGAACTTTTTTCAGTATCAAATAGTTAACCTTTATTGATTATTGTTACACATGCACTTAGTGAATCTGTCATGCACAAAGCGTTATAAAATAAAGATTTTGTGACAACCTATAATGTATGACGTCACATGAGGAGGAAGCCACGTATACTTTAACTCTTTGGCCACGTACGATCGATGCTCTGAAGCCCCGTGAATTGGACAGAAGTCAATATGTATTACGTATTATTCGTTCTTCGTCAATCCACTCCCAGTCTAATTTGTATGAATTTAATCACACCGAAGTCAATTTGATCTACTCCTAGATTCCTTATTATCGAATCAGCAATTTGACGAGATTAGGTGATAATTAGGAGTTAAAATAACTAATTATAACACCTTTCTTATCTTTACAGCATTATTTATGAATATATATCGATATCTGACGTCAAATGGCTTATCTTATGACACCAATGGTATTCAGCGTTGAGGGTACATTTCAATTTATTTACCTTTCCAATGGGTTTTTTTTTGTTGTTGTTTGTTTTGTTTTTTTTTGTTGTTTTTTTTTTTTGGTTTTGTTTTTTGTTTTTTATTTGTTTTGTTTTGGGGGTTGGGGTTGGGGTTGGGGGAGGGGTGTTTGTTTCGGGGGGGGGTTATTTTTTTTAATTGATTAATTAATTTATTTATTTTGTATATTTTTTTTGGGGGGGGGGTGTTTGTTTTTTGGGGGGATTGAGTTGGGGGTTGTTTTTTCCTTTTGTTTTTCAATGTTTGGGGTATTTTTTGTTTGTTTTGGGTTTTTTTGGTTTTTGTTCTTATATATATATATCTATATATATATTGCCTTTGATATTTTTTACAAATTGTAATATAGGCATTAATTTCCTCAAAGATACGATGAAGTTATGAACAAAGAACAGATGCATCTATGAATCTCGATTAATATAGTATGTCCATTTTCCCGACAAAATTGAAAGTATAATGTAAATATATCAACAACAACAAAAAAAAATAATAATAATAATACATGAAGTTATGAACTGCAATGCTTCACGCCGGCATACTTTTCATAAACATGCTTCATGAAGTAATTCGGTGTAAAGCGTTGCAGTTCATACCTTATGTATTTTTAATATTATCACACACCAGTACTGTTTCCGGGTTCATAACTCAGGTTCGGAAAAACGATATGAACTCGCAGCGCAGGTTAATAAAAATGCAAATTATGTAGGGTCATGTGAAATCAGCGCGTGCTGATATAGATGCAAAACTTTTACTAGAAACGTTCTTCAAGCCTATCATATTTATTCCTGTCTCATTTGTTTTTGTCATATAACGAAATAGCTAAAATTAAATCTTAAGAGTGAAATTTCAATTTAGCTATCACGTTGACGTGTTTATCTTTAGATTTTATTTCTTTCGCTCAATGTCATTTTCAGACGATGTAAAGAGACTGAAAATCATTTCCTTATACAGAAACGTGAAATGGAAAGTAAATAAAATATGCGTTTATTGATAGTTGTGTGATAAATAGAATCTTAGACTTTATGTTTATGGCATATGAAATTTATGAAATTCGTTACCAGATTTAAATATTTCCCTCGCCAACGCTAGGCAAATATAACATCTGCCAACTCATTTCATAAATTTCATATGCCATAAGCACTCGTTTAATATCCGCTATATATATATATATATATATATATATATATATATCTCAGCAAATGGAATTATGCGTTTGGTATCTCTGTTTTTCCCCATTGCTTGGACCCCAAAGTCCACGCAGAAAATCTATAAGCGAAGTTAATGTTTCGTTGCGCGGACCCTGAAAATATATAGGCGAGGTTACACCGCATGCTATACTCGCGCACAAAATTAAGTGTACATTTTGTCACCGAAACCATTCGGAGCGTCGCTAGGTCTTTTCCGTCAAGTAAAGAAAAACACGCTTTCGACAATATTTTCTATAAAAAAGTAAGACATACAGAACAAACTTTGCAAACAAAGACGAAACCTACAAGTTTTAGGGGCCAGACCCTAAATAAGGGACCAGGAGGGTCAAAAGTATTTCCAAGAAACTGCAAGAATATATAAAGCATTATTGAAGCTAAGTTAGTAAAGTAGCTGTTTTAATGTTCTACAACTACTGGTATCATTGAAAATGTAATTAATTAACATAAGGATTCATAGGAAATGTAATTAATTAACGTAAGGGATTCATAGGAAATGTAATTAATTAACGTAAGGGATTCATAGGAAATGTAATTAATTAACATAAGGGATTCATAGGAAATGTAATTAATTAACGTAAGGGATTCATAGGAAATCTAATTAATTAACGTAAGGGATTCATGGGAAATGTAATTAATTAACGTAAGGGATTCATAGGAAATCTAATTAATTAACATAAGGGATTCACAGGAAATCTAATTAATTAACGTAACGTATTCATAGGAAATATAATTAATTAACGTAAGGGATTCATAGGAAATATAATTAATTAACGTAAGGGATTCATAGGAAATGTAATTAATTAACGTAAGGGATTCATAGGAAATGTAATTAATTAACGTAAGGGATTCATAGGAAATGTAATTAATTAACGTAAGGGATTCATAGGGGAATAACATACAAACTTTGAAGCTTTCTATCTTTTAAGTGAAAAAATATTTCATAAAGCATTGAGGGGGGGGGGTGCTGAGAGGATTATAATTTTGAATAATATGCAAGAACAAAAATTGATCAGAATGTTTCTCTGAATTATATGCATTTCCGCATGGTTATTATTGTTATTATTCCTTTCTTTCTTGCGATCCCTTTTGAAGGAATTACGTACTCGCCCCCTGAAATGGAATATCCCAATTATCTCGAAACTGAAAAACATTTCGTTAAACATTGTAGAACAAAAGTTGTATATGGTGTCAAGACATATTTGCCGATATCAAATCCCTTACATAAGGGGCCAGTATATGGTGTCAAGACATATTTGCCGATATCAAATCCCTTACATAAGGGGCCATGAAGGGTCAATAGTATTTCTTGGATATCGCAAAATTTATATGGAAATGTAAAGCACTATTACAGCAAGGTTGTATGTTTTGAAGTTCTTAAAAATTTGATATCATCGACAAAATTATTGGCTACGAAGTCAAGGATTTATAAGGCTAGTGTACGATAAAATTGATTATGTAAATTTTTAACGAAAACCCTTTTGTAAAGCGACAAAGAAAAAATCCTAATTATCTCAAGACTGGAAACTATTTAATCTGCTTATTGCCGTAGAACAAAACGTTTAGGTAATGCTAAGACCTATTTCACATTGAGTTTTAAGGGTCAGTCCCTAAAATAAGGGTAGTTTATAAGGATAATCGAAAAACAGTTTGAAAAGGCTGATATAACTCCAAATGTTGTGTATAGTTAGTTGAACACATTTAAAAAGGTGTAAATTGTTGTGTATATTTCATCGCGTCATTATAGAATCAGACAGAAGACATACTTGTTGCTCGCAACGAGATCGTGAGGTCCATGCAGAAAACTAGTACAGAAGTGAGGTTCACCCGGGTGCTATGTAATAAAGGGTTTCAGTGGTGCTTCATTAGTCTTTATAAAAAATGGGTGAGCTTCCCACTTCTCCACACACCTCTATAATCCATACTGTAATCCTGAGGTCCAGGGAGAAAACTAGTACAGAAGTGAGGTTCATCCGGGTGCTATGGGGAAAAGTCAGCAATGGAGAAAGTTTTCACCGGAACTTAGAGCTTGTGCATGCACATTTTATCTGAATCAACAATATTTCATAAACAATTGTCAGGAGAAATTAAAGAAAATGTTCTGTTTGGTTTGTGAAAAAAAAACCAACAGTTTTTAGCGTTTTTAACAAAAACGATAAACATTGTGGAGTATAATTTATTCATTTATACATATATTCACATCAGCAACGCTCAACTACAGAAGTTAAATATATTGTTGTTCATCTTTTAAAATGGACATCACTTGTAAAGTTGCACTGATAATGACAGTAAATTTGTGAGCATCAATATTTGGTTGTCTGATTTATATCACTGGATCAAGGTATTTGGTTGCCAGATTCATATCATTGGATCAAGGTATTTTGTTGCCAGAATTTATATCAGTGGATCAAGGTATTTGGTTGCCAGATTCATATCATTGGATCAAGGTATTTTGTTGCCAGATTCATATCATTGGATTAAGGTATTTGGTTGCCAGATTTATATCATTGGATCAAGGTATTTTGTTGCCAGAATTTATATCAGTGGATCAAGGTATTTGGTTGCCAGATTCATATCATTGGATCAAGGTATTTGGTTGCCAGATTCATATCATTGGATCAAGGTATTTGGTTGCCAGATTTATATCATTGGATCAAGGTATTTTGTCGCCAGATTTATATCATTGGATCAAGGTATTTGGTTGCCAGATTTATATCATTACAGTAAGGTATGAAACTTTTAAAAGCATCATTATTCAGACCAGATTATATACTATACTGAGTCCAAATACAAGGATGAGGTTAAAGGTCAAGACATAAAATACTTCATATCTGTTAGGCCAATGTATGATGACATCTCTAGCGACAAGACTTTTAATTAAACATTTGCATGTTTTAAGATTAAATATCTGTTTTAAAACACATTATTTTTTGAATTTATTTCAACCCGTAGAATACCAAGTTTCTGCTAGAAACACACGCCCATGATCCATGCATTGTAGTCACTTTTTAAAAGGACACCAACTTGTTATTAGGATTACTGTATATGAGATTACTTTGTCCCTTGTTGTGTGCGTGCGGAACATATTTTTAGTCCTGCTATTAAAATTAAATTCGCCCCGACACAGAGGTGTTATAATAAAGAAAACGATGTCGCCCTGTCTTAAATCCGTCCACTGACAACAACGGCGAAATTGCAATGGGGGCGAATATTCCCCGTATCATTATTATTGCTTAATGCGAAGATCTTTACAGTAAAGTTCGTGATAACGATCATCCTATCGTAGACAAATTATTATTATTATTTTTTGTAAATTGTGAATGATAATGAAAAGCTATACTTCTCTATCGAAAATATTACAAAAATGATATGCTATCGTATTAACGTACGTCAACGCGATGTGTTGCCACAGACTATATATTGACGGATGGCTGTGTACTGTAGCATTTACATATTGACCTCTGTCAGATCGATGACTATTTCATTTCCTCCGTTGTCATGGAAAAATATTACAACTTCTTATACAACATAAAAACGTGTAGCTGTTTAGTCGACAACAGTAGTATAAAGGAGATGACTACCAGTTGTTCAGTTTATTTTGTAGACATCAACCCATCTCTCAAGATTGTCACGGCTAACAAGCAAGGTGAGTAAAGGCAATAATTTGTTAAATCTGAAATCGTTATTTATTAAAGCTTTCTCTGTAAAAATCGATTCGTTGATACGAATTTGCAGACTCTAGTGTCAACGGTTGAAATATTGTTCACAAGTGATAATTTTCTTCAATTTATCCAAACAAAAGCTGATTAAATAATAAAAAAAGGATTTAAAAAAGGGATCAAATTAAAAGTTTCTTTGCTTGACTTTTTCAACCGACTTAGAAAAATACCCCGACACTAAAAAAAAATGTTAGCTTTCATCTCGATAAAATTAGGCTGTTTGGCGGACATTTTCTTGTGTCACTAAACTTAAATTTTATTGTGCGCTTCATCTGCTGCTATTTTGTTTGTGTTTGTTTTGATTCCTTCGAGTATATTTTATTCGTATTAAGACGTCACTAGCTTTCGGCGAAGTGCGTATGCAAATTTTGTCTTTGGTTCGTGGGGGTTCTTTAATATGCAAATGGCGTTTTTAAGGTCATATCCGAAACCCCCTCGACCCTTACTTCGAATTGTCGAGCGTATGACGAAGCAGCAATCACCATGTTTACGTTTTAAGTTTGGCTCGGCCATGGCACGAGCGGGCCTCGAACTCACAACTTCTCGGTCATGAAACGAACTCTCTAATTCACTAATCTATAAAATGGTGAGTCGAAAATCGCAATACTTGAATCTAGTCAACATCAGAATGGTGCTAACGTTACGGCTTGGGTGAAAAAAGCATTTCCCCTCTTTTTGTTGTTGTTTTGTTTTGTTTATTTTTTATTTGTTTGTTTGTTTTTGTTTTTTTAAATTTATTTTTTGTTTGTTTGGTTTCGTTGTTGTTGTTGTTGTTTTTTTTATTGTTTTGTTATTATTATTATTATCATTGTTTTGTTTTTAGTGCTTGTTCCTTAAATTGATTAATCGTAACGTATGTCGAAATGTTGAATGCTTTTGACATACTTTAAAAAAAATCTTGGTATTCTCACCTCCGCACGTGGTTTCCTGGCTGTGACAAGCATGTTGACTGACACGATTTTGGGAGCTGGATTTTATGTAAATACAAAGTATATCCTGTGTAAAAATATATTTAATCCACTAATTTATAAAAGATCTTTATTTCTATAAATTAAAAGAAAATTTTCAATCGAACCAAACTGACCCTTTAAGCAATGACTTCTTTTTTTTTTCTTCTTTTTTTTTTTTCAGCTTTTGTTCCAAAAATGTTTACGGTATGCAGAGAGATTGAACACACAGTATGATCATCTGTTTGCGCAACGTTTAACGTGTTATTTACACAACATGCGTAATAATAATATTTACATTTTCCCAATAAACCGCATTTTTTCTCTCTGGGTGGGGGTGAGTAGGGTAGAAACAAAACTATTGTCTTATTGTGGAATAAAGCATGACGCTTGCAATGTAAGTCAGTTTGAAAAACAAAACATTGAAATAACAATATACCATGTCAAACTATATCGTTGTATTGTTTTATATCAAAGCTTTTTTTTCAGTTTTTCAGTTTAAGATATCCTCGTTATCCTGACAAATATAGTCATGTGTCATGGGCTTCAACAGCCTCGTTTAATGTCAGTATTTTGTAAATTCTCGTTATACCGTGAACTACTCTGACGTATGGAGTCGGCTTTATCTCTCGAAAAGTTTCAGCGAATTGTTATGACTGACTATCGTCTAATCAGAAAGTAGTAGGTGAAGTCTAGACATCACCTCATCGCTCAGTCAGATTTCAGAGAGAGAGAGAGAGAGAGAGAAGAGAGAGAGAGAGTAATGAATATAAATGAAATCAATACACAAAGCTTTATATACCCATGTGTTACAGAACAAAATCCGATTCATTTCAAATATTAATATACCGTATCACAGAACAAAATCCGATTCATTTCAAATATTAATATAGCCCATGTGCTTGTATGATAATGATTCAAATTGTTGGATTTCTTTAATTTGATTTGATTGATATATGTAATTGCTAATTTCAAATTTTGGGAAGTCTTTTTATTGAAATCTCTCTCTCTCTCTCTCTCTATATATAATATTATTATCAGACTGCCTAGATGGTCGAGCGGTCTAGCGCTGACCACACGTTGCTAAGATATCTGGTTTCGCTGGTCGCAAGTCCAACACCGGACAGGGGCAGAAATGGTCGGGTATCCAAAATATAGTAAAAAATTTTCTGTGTTCTATATCAAATACTGTTTCATTTAGGGTAGTTATGTTTATTTAAGAGTTCACTGCAATCTTGTGCTTTATAAAAATATTTCATTGTATATTGTTTTACGTCCCGCTTGAGAATTTTTCACTCATATGGAGACGTCGCCATTGCCCGTGAAGGACTGTAAAATTTAGGCCTATGCTCGGCGCTTACGGCCTTTGAACAGGGACGGATCTTCAAAGTGCTACACCTGCTGTGACACGGGGCCTCGGTTTTTACGGTCTCATCCGATGGTCCGCCCCAGCTATTTGCCTCTTACGACAAGATGTATGAATCGCAAATATATCTCGAATATATGACATGATACACACAGTTCACAAACTTGATCAGTATGTATACAGTAATACGGCACTGTTTTTGTGACCTACATCTGCTCGTTATTGAAATATATTATCTGTCTGAACCTCTAATAAAAAGTACCAGTAGTGTTTTATTGATATTTGTCCATAATAACAACATTGGAAATGACTGACCGAATTACATTGGGCGTATGAATACAAGAACTACTTGCCGATGATAAACCGTCTGCTTTATCACTGTTCATCATGACCGACTAGAACCGCTTCACATACTTCCATGCAGTTCCTCCGCGGATCTGTTAAACGAGTTAATATTGATATACTGATTTTGATTAAAGTAACATTTATAACTTTCAATAAAAATTTGTTTCAGAATTGGATCATTAAATTTTTTCCAACATTGCGCACGCTTTTTTTCTTTGACATCACAGGCTAGTGGCTGTTCTATGAATTGCTACTCGCCCGAATGATCCGGCGGAAATTATGACAGAAAGTAAACAATGCACACATTAGCATTATGTTTTTAAAATGTAAACATAAGCAATAAATTGTCATTTTTTGAACGATGTAGTCTCATAACTACAATGGTGTGTGCATACAAAATTTCAGAACGCGCGTTATTCAATTTTTATGCACACACCGTTGTAGTTATGAGACAACATCGTTCACAAAATGACAATTCATTGCTTAAGAAGCTAACTGCACGAGTTTCTCATGTGTATGGAAAGTAAAAGCAGAGAATGGCAGAAAATTCACTGAAGTTTATATACTGCATTTTTGGCAAAAACCAAAAAATAAAACAAACGAAAAAAAAAAACCAAACCCCCCCCCCAAAAAAACCCCCAAAACATAACCTTAGCCTATGCGCTATGTACATGCCATAAAGGCACGAGTCAGAGAGATTATAGGAAAAGGTGATATACCCTAAAATTGATTTAAACATTAGTAAATGAAAAGAAACAAACACAATTACTAAACTTACAGCTGTCATTTTCATTTATCATGCATGCTTTTTTTAGTAGCACATTCTAGTAAACAAGAAATTAAAAGCGGTCTTAAAATATTGCTTGACATGTACAATGTAAAAGCTCCGGTTAACGTCTCGGCTTTGTATTTCAAAACAACATTTCTCAACCTCGGAGGCTATTCTGCAAGAGCAACCTCCACTGAGAATCTGTTCATGTGTATTCAAAATTATCCTAGTCACATACGCCCCGTATGTGACTAGGATAATTTTGTGTCAGCAATATATCCTTTCCATTACTCATACCACATTTTGTCCATGCTCCTTCGCCAAACGCTCGGCATTTAGAAGTGAGAATCACGGGTCCATGGGATATGACCTTAAAACGCAGGTTCCGTGTCACGGTAGGCGTTGGCACGTTAAAGAACCCTCACTGCTACGGCCCTGAGCGCTAAGCACAGGTCTAAACAGCTGGTGACGTCTCAATATCAGTGACGGGAGGACGTTAAATAAACAAAATCTTTATTCTACCTTGTAACTCAACTATGAATTCTTTAAAGCTGTACAATCCAATATATTGAAGACACCGTAAAATACTTCAACGGAAATGTTTCACGCATTAACATAGTAAACTTCAATAATCCACAAACGCTGATTTTATTTATTTTTTTATCGTTTGTTTTGTTTTTATTTTGCTTTTTGTTTTACACAGAACAGAAAAGACCTATGTCATCTTGAAAACCTACACATACAATATATGCATGAATAATGCCATTATCTGAATATACCTTAATTCAAACTTCATCTTGATTCTATCTTATATGTGTGAATACACCGACATGTATAATTTATTTATTGCAAATCAGGGCCCAAACTGGCATAACCCCGAACACATACGAAATGACTCAACCTTAAATACAATACATGACTGAATTCCAGTATTCAATATAATGTTACAGTAGGCATACTCAATACTCATCATGAATATGGAGGTGTCATATACTGACTGCCTGAAATGGAAATGCGTTTGTAAAGCATTAACTTGATTTTATTAGCTATGATATGATGCAAAAGGTAGCAAGAGATGGTGCTGTAGAATAAAATTAATTTTGCAGCGAAATATCCACTTCCTGAGACGATAAAGAGTAAAAAAAAAACTTCAGCCAGAACGTAAATTCTTTAAATACGTTGGTAACATGACCCGATTCGTCATTTAGGATCTCTAAATTCAATTCTGCTGCAACTCTTACATAGTCTTGACAAGTGACATTTTCAATAAAAGTAAACATTCGAAATTCGTGTTGAAAATCGGATGTTGATGTCTCCGTATCCACAAGCTCCGTACAATGTCGTCTCTCCACGGTTACTTTCCTCCACGAATGATGGAGTTGTTGCGGCCGGAACTTGCCGCATCGAGTGCAAAATAAATGTTAAAAATGGACTATACTGGCTGAGCGATAGGGTGGCGTTTAGACTCCGCCTACCATGTTCTGATTGGACGACCGTCAGTCAAAAGGCCGAAACTTTTCGGGAGATAACGCAGACTCCACACTTTAGAGCAGTTCACAAGATAATACATGTAATCTAATTAGCAAATAGAACCTATCATTAGTGTTGTCTGACGTGTTTCGTACGCATTGTTATGTCGTTCTTTACTGATTTTGACTTCGGATTATTCAGTTTACCTGATCAAAATGAACCAGTCGTGGTAGCTCAGTGTTAGCTGGAATGTGAGTTCGAGCCCCGCTCAAACCTAAGGCCTCGTCAAACCTAAGACGAAAAATATGTAGTGATTGCTCCTTCGCCAAACGCTCGGCATTTAGAAGTGAAAATCACAGGTTCTTCGGATATGACCGTAAAAACGGAAGTCCTGTGTCGCGACAGGCGTTCAACGACAAAAGAATCAACACTGTTACGGTCCTGAGCGCTAAGCATAGGTCTAAATTTGTGGCACCTCTCCTACAGCTGGTGACGTCTCAGTATAAATGAAAAAAAAATTCTCGACGGGGCGTAAAAGAAGCAAATATGTAAAAATATTGAAACCCACAATGTATATTTTTTATTTTTATTGACAGAATGACGTCCCTTTTGACGAATGATGGCATCGCATAACTCTTCCGGCACCAGGACCCGTCGTCGTCAACTACCCTGCCTGTCTGTAGAAATCGTTGACAAACAGAGGTTTCCCTTTACCTCTCATATGACCTATAAATCAAGCTTGGAATATTTTATGAAAAACGAGGGAATATTTGCCAAAGCATTGGAATTAATCAAACGATACCCTGCACTCTCCGAACATCGTTCTACTGCGAAAATCTGGGAAATTTTGTCTCTTGGGACTACACCATTTCAAGGGAGACCGCGATCTAATTGCGATAGACAACAAGTGCGTCCAAAAACTCCCATCATGCCGACCATATCCCTTACGTCAGACAGATCGAATTCCGCAAGTGCTCGAAACGAAAAGCTGCATCTAGGGATCCTAGGAATGCCACCCGAACACTCTGACACTTTGAAGTGGCCCTTGTTCGTTTGCAGTCTATCATCGGAAGTTTTTGTTCATTGTTTCAAGTTAAACAACAGTAAAAACATTGCATTGGAAATGGAGAGTGTGGATGGTATCTTGTTCGTTATGTCAACTTCCAGTTTACACAATGTTTTATGTCTACAGGCGCTAAGCTACGCGCATGAGCATTCCATACCTGTTGTATTTATCAAAGAACCCGGATTCAAACTTCCCCAACAAGTATCTGGCGAATTCACTGAAAAGATTCTACTTCAACAGGGCATTCAGCAGCAGTCGTCCTCAAACTTATACGAAGATTTTAGAGACAACAATCCACTACACTCCGATGCGCTTCCGCCAATATCGAAAAGTGGATACTATTTCAATCCAGGACTGAAGAGAAGCTCCTCTTTCCCGCGACCCATCGCAACCGAATGCTTAGTAAATGGTTTTAAAGAAGCCCTGCTATTCTCCGGCAATAACATGGACTACTGTGTTCAAGCAACTTTAAGATTGATATCGCAGTTTTTAAAAACCAGGGACAACACTGGACCATTCACTGATAATTCTGACGAAGATAGCTCGAAATTAAAACCCCCAAAGCTCGACAATTTCTTAAGAGCTACGCCCAACACCAGACGACAAACCTTTGCCCAGGGAGGTTTGTTCACAACACCCGTTTCCGATTCATCGTCATCTACGGAATCATCAGAAGACAGTGTTGTAGAAATTAGTCCAGCCAAGCAAAGCATACAGCGCAGCGACTCGTTGGACCAAGAAACTATTTACGTGTTGTTTCCAGATCGAAGTGAGGCTTCATCTAGTAAAAAGCCAGTGTATGTCAAGTGGCCTCCTAGAGAAAACGAGTTACACAGCACAGACACCATGCTGACTGAAATGGATGATGCTTCCTTTCTTTCTGACTCTTCTGTCGGTTTTCAAGATGTCGATTTAGAAGATACCATGTCTACTTCAGATGAAGAGTTCATAATATCATGACAATATAACTCATACTCCTAACTGCTTAATCATACGTCTAACAGTTAAATGCATTAAAACCGTCATACTTAGTTGATTGTGCAATGTGATTGTACTGTCAAAATCATCACCACCTGACGCGCCCGATATTTCGATTGCGTAAATGGTATAGTATATACGATCCGAGTATTTCGCGAAACTGAAGAAGGCGCGTCAAGTGTTTAATGCCAATACTGGTTAGTATTCAAAGATGTCATGAACTTCAGATGCCAGTATTGAATATGTCTGCTATTTATGATAACTAACCATTTGTCATCGTATTTACCTCGGCTTCAGATACAAATTACAATATAAAGACAAGACTTAACGTAGGTGTATTTTAAAAGTTTTATTACATATTTTGATGTTTTCCATAGATTGTATATATAGAGAGTACCTGAGCAATTACCGAGTCATAAGGACTACTTTAACTCAGTTGTGACGTCATATCTGCTGACGGAACTCGATGATTCTTACGTCACATGTTAAAACATAATAAACTAATCCATCGCTTATTTTCGGACATTACCGGCATAAAGAAAAACGCCTTTCCCGAGCTTACCGGAAAGACCCAAGAAGTTAAACTGGTAAACTAATGTGCACCTCTATATTTAGTACACATATGAAAAATTACGTCACACTCATCGAGCTCCGTAAGCAAAATTAACAGATATGAAATAAAAAAAGAAATCACCTTTCAATGTTTTTCATTGCATATTTTTTGATGGGAAAGGTTACTGCATTTCTGGCATTTTGCCGATTTGAGATATTCATGTAAAAGACAATATGAAACTAGAAATCTACACACGCCTACAACCATCGTGAAAGTCCAGACAGAATAGGGACTCATCTGTGAACAGTACAGTATCCTAACGTTGTCTTTCCCCAATCGATCACGTGGGAGAAGTCTGGAACGCATTACTGGCCTGTAAGCCGTGAGATTAGTTGCATGAGGTCTATTTCTCAAAGTCTGGGACGTAATGTACAGGCCTGTGGCAACATTAAACTGACGAGTCTTGGAGCAGGTTGAAAACGCTGTCTCTGGACCAACATTACGATGTACCGATCTTGGCACCGCGTTGTGGCACGGGGTCTGCCACCCTTAGGGCCATCATTGACTGTACTAGTTACCTGAAATAGTGTCCAGAGTCTAAGGATGACACTCTGGGACACACCAAAGCGAATAGTAACACCCCGCTGGGTTTGCCCAGCCTGAAGCATTCTGATTGCTTGATAGCGCTCATTTGCCTGTAAATGACGTCATTGTGGAGACATACTTTTACTAAAGTCACGTTCAATCGCTGTTCACTTTATTAATAATGTAATGATGTCTGCTGACTGATTGTCTGCCTTACACAACTACCCAAAGTGCATCAAATTTTTATCGTGCGGCTCATGGGCGTCTTTTTTAATGGTCAAATTGGTGTCGATTGATTTTATTAAGGTCATGCCATTACTGTTACTAAAATTAAAATCAGTAAACTATGATACTTTCGGAAGGTCGGTGGTCTCTTCCCGGGTACAATATATCGGGGTTCTCTCCTCCACTAATAAAAACTGGATGCCACCAGATAACTGAAAAATTGTTGAGTGTGGCTGAAAACAACAATCAATCAGTAAACTATAATTTCAAATGACATGTGATTTCAAAAGAAAGAATTAAGAAAACGTACATGATTCTCAAGTATTTATTTTAAAGTCAAGGACCAATGACAACGAGGCCAAGCTCCGGTCAGCGTAGTATTTCCATTACGCTGCAATTCTATTATTCGGAGGGAAAAGTCGTCTCGGAGATTGACATTGTATGGAGTTTGCAACAAGGCTAGTGTATATGTCCCTGGTATAGTATTCAGCGACTAACCGTAGACTGAAACCAATTATTATCACTGTTGTGTTAACAGCACACCGACAAGTTGAATTGTCTTGAGGGAAGAACCCAACAAATACATGGTTGGTTTTTTGTTTTTATTTTATGAGTTTTCGAGATGATAACGAGATATTTTCTCGAAATCTCCTCAGGTCCCGACACTAATCGGCTTTCGTATATACGTAATTTCTTTTCCAACCAATAGAAAAATGACAAGATGTCCATGGGCCACATCGCTCACTTGAGTCACCTTGGTCCTGCCGATGTTCAGCTGTTGTGATTTTTATCAGTTTTGTTTAATCTTTATTCCCATGAAATATTTTGACCCCAACCTAGCTCCACAAGGTCACTATATAACTTAACATGAATTCACACAGCGTGGGGAAGCCTCAAAACCAATATGACTAATATGACCTTGTTGGTCTGTAAAAGGTCAAGATCACGATCATAGTATGAAATGAAAGGTCTTGCAGTAAAAAAAATCTTTATTCAAAATATGAAATATTAATATTAAGATATTAATCTTAAATAGTTCAAGAGAAATAGAATAGGTCCGATTTTTGAAAGATTAAGTCAAACTCTAACGTCACAAAATTAAACACCATGGCATCACATAAATGGTGTTGCCATAAATTTCTGTATATATATATATATATATATATATATATATATATATATATATGATTGATTGATTTGATGATCCCGCTCGAAAATTTTTCACTCATACGGAGACGTCACCATTGCCGGTGAAGGGCTGCAAATTTTAGGCCAATGCTCGGCGCTTATGGCCTTTGAGCAGGGAGGGATCTTTATCGTGCCAAACCTGCTGTGACACGGGGCCTCGGTTTTTGCGGTCTCATCCGAAGGACCACCCCATTAATCGCCTCCTACGACAAGCAAGGGGTACTGAGGATCCATTCTAACCCGGATCCCCAAGGGATATTATATATATATATATATATATATATATATATATATATATACAGAGAGAGAGAGAGAGAGAGAGAGAGAGAGAGACTTTAAAAGATCTACCTTAAATAATTCAGGAGATATTTAAGACTGTGTTTTCTTAAAGTATGTCAAACCTCAAGGTCAAGTTCACAAGGTTAGAACTTTGATACCAAAAAAAATAATAATAAGGTTTTGAAACTTTGGTCACAAAGTCTCAGATTATGTATGAAATGCAAGGCCTTACTATAAGGAATCTACTTCCAGATTATGAAAGCCCAATCTTAAAAAAGTTCAGGAGATTTTGAATAGGTTACGTTTTCTTAAAAGTGGGTCAAACTCCAAGGTCAAGGTCACTAGTTTATAACTAACTTTGATACTAAAGAAAAGAATCTGTCACAAGGAATGTGCATATGAAATATGAAAGCCCTACCACTTACTGTTCAAAGTTATGAGCAATGTTAAAGTTTTCAACAAACAGACAAAGACAAAACAAAATGTCCCCGAGTATAGTCATGGGGCATAAAAAACCCCTGAATCCACACCAACTTAGGAACATTTGCATTTGGATATGGTTTATTACCATAAATGTGAAATTTTTAGCCAGACACAAATTTATTGATTTTTCAATAAAAAAAAATGTGTATACATGATCATTTACCAAGAGCTAATTACAGTGACGCTACAAAACTGCTCTTTGATGTTTTCATCACTGTGGTTGGTTGGGGCATAACACTGTATGATGTTCATGTTGATCCTCTTCTGTTTTGTTCTAAACGAGGCTGTGATAATGCGTGTTTGCCACCCGATGAGGGCTCTCTGAGCAGTCTCCGAGAGCACAAGAGTCACTCTCTATGTATGTGGTGCATTCTCTTTCTCATGGTCAGAAAACTGTAGCCTCTCTCCTGTGGCCGATCTCTTCTGTCCACTGCCTGTCCATCTTGACTCGTTAATTCCAAGGACAGTAAGGTGATAGGCTCTCATCTCTGCAGCCACTTGAGCTGTTTTCCCTGTTTTGTTCATGGTCCTTACATTCCATGTTCCGATGGTGATGGTTGCCATGGTTGAAAGGATGGTCATGCGCCGAGTGTCTTCCTTCCGGCTTTCATTACTCCACGTCCTAAGTCCTCTAGCTGGAGATCCATATTCTCCCAGGGCCGAGTTGGTTTTTGATTTTCTGTTCGACGTTTCTGTATCGTAGGAGTTTTTACGGGGAAGGGCTGCTAACCCTTCGCCCAACCCTCCTCACTTTTTCATCCGAGCTTAGGACTGCCATCAGCGGAGTTAAACTGCGAGTTAGCCAATATTTATGGGTCTTCTGCACCATCTTATGCTCAGGTTAAATTCTGGGTAAGGTAATTTTTTAGAACGTCCACTGGAAGCCACCGATGGAGAAATGTGTAACAAAGTTCGGGATCTGTCGGATGGCAGAAAATACAAAGCAAGCGATTTTATTGGTCTATAAAGATGGCTATAAAGGGGTAAGAGGTGGATAAAATATACAGGTTGGTAAAAGAATCTGTCTAGAATTAGGGAATGAAAGGTATTTGATTGACCAGTGCTGGAAAGTGGAGAAATACATCCCCAACCGTGCGTAGAGAATCTTACGTCGTGAATTGCACCATATTTGCATTACGGGAACTGTAGCGTTATGATCAAAGACTAAAATAAAAAAAACATAACACTACAGTTCTTCAGCTATTTCTTCTTGTGTAATATACATCCTGAACATCTATGATGCTAAAAAATTGGCATACGTGTATGGAAATATAGTTTCATAGAACATTATGATAAAAGATAAGGATCTGTCACATTAGTAAGAATCTGTGTGTAATATGTTTAATATATTTATAGCAAGGGCTTTGTTTTAGTAGTTATTATTAGATATGCAGTATTAAAACCTATATAGAAAGGTGTGGACTTCGATATTTTTCTCAAAGCAAAGCCTTGATATCTATGACCAAGTTGCTGTTTGAACATGCTCATTATCCAATTTCCTTGAGAATACTATAATAGGTATATTTTCAGCTCTACTTATCAGGTTTCTTCCATTTCTGTCCACATTTAGGAAACTAGATTAATTTGTAATTCTTGTGGACAATACACATCTACAATAAAGTACAACACCAGACATATGGGCCACACTGCTCACCTGAGCAAGTTTCCACAAATGTAAACCATTAAATCTCTGTTACACCTGCTCTTGGTCAGCCCTAGGGTCATGGTGTGAATGAGTTTGAATCTACACTACACAAATATGCTTACAAATTAATTCAAAATATTGACTCACTATGGTTTTTGTGAAAGCAAATTTCCCTACATATTCAAATGTAAAATTCTGAACGTCTCTTGTGGCCTCATCCAGACCTTAGGGATCATGCTGTAAACAAATGTGAATCTACACTATATGAGGATGCTTGAATATTCATTTGACATATAATCAATTTTTAAATCGAGGCAGGCTACTGGCAAATAAGTTGATGTTACTGGGGTTTCTACAGTTTCATCTAAAGTCAGCATTTTGCAAATTCAATGGTTGTTATACTGTAACAATCTGGTCCACAGGAGATGCTTACTCCTCCTAGGCACCAGATCCCAATTCTGGTATGTCCAGGGGTCCATGTTTGTCCATCTCTCTGATTTGTATTTTCTGTAGGAATTATGAGATTGAGAACTGTTTGTTATCTTAGCCTTTTCACATATGGCATTCTGTGGTTTTTGAGAAAATTTTGGATGAATTTTCCTGTATATTCCTTATGACTTATGTTAAAAGTTAAGCCCCTTTTGTGGCCCAGGCTTGGTTGCAGGGCTCATGATTCCTACAAATTTGATTCTTCAATATATACAAGGAAACTTTCACAAAAAGGTTTGGTATTTCTGGTTTAGTAGTTCCTTGAGTAGAATTTTTCAATCCCACTATTTTTTTTAATATCTACCAATGGAAGAGGCAATGACCAGTACTTCGTGCCAAGTTTGTTTGAAATTAGTCTAGTGGTTCTGAGAAAAAGTCCAAAATGTAAAAAGCTTACATGCAACAGGTGGACTTCAATCAGAAAAGTTTACTTAAGCCTTCAGTTCATAATCAATTGTTTTAAAAATGATTAATACAAAATACTTGCTGACTTAAGGTGGAAATATTGCGAATTTTTAAATCTGAACCAAGTTCAATAGGAATAATGAAAAAGTGGTCATAGGAAGTATTTTAATCAGAAAACTACATTAACATGTTGTAAAATGGTTTACAAATTAAAATAAAGTTATAAAGCATACCAGTTTCTTATTGAAAAGAGCATACAATTAGTGTAGCAATTTGATTATTTTTTTTTTGTAATATCTATCAATGCTGATTGCGATTGGTACTTTTTTCTTGGGTTTGGTTCAAAACTAACAATAGCGATATTTCTTAAATTTCAATTTCGTTTCAAATTACATTTATCTAATATATTTTTTTCCCCAAATGACACGTTTCTTGAGGATTTTAGCCGTAGATTTAAAAAATAAAACAAATAACCATCATTATTTTCATAAATATTTTTTATTTTAAAAAAATCAAAATTCTTGGAAGGTTTTACTATATATTTATATCATGCATCAAATCAAACCAAAGTTTGGATTTCAAAATCTGTTACTTGCAAACAAAGCACCTATATATCTTCTTTTTTTTTTGGTGGGTGGGGGGACACAAAAAATTCATATAACATACCTGAAATTCATATAACATAACTGAAATGTATCAATTTTTCGATAGTGAAATCATTAACTTCGTACAAGTTGCTTTAACGAGCCATTAAATAAAATGTTGGTCTAATGAGCCACCTTAAATATACAAGTATACAAAACCAGCATCTGCTTTGTCACTTAGACTAGATCAATAACAATCACTGATCATTGTCAATTCATGATCTCTTCTGAATAAACCTTTAAAATGATCAAATTGCCAATTGGAAATGATTTCAGAAGAGTCAACATGAACCTCTCATGTGTAAACAGACTGGTTCATCATCATGATGACAAATATTTGTGAGAATTTTTCATTCACAAATTAAAGATGGTTTACGCCATACATGTACTTAATGACCTTTGTGAGTGCAACACACGTTGAATTCAGAGGCTTGTCTAAATGAATACACTCTGTATTTCTCTAAATACCCCACTGTATGCATGTAAAAATATTACTCTGAATTACAAATTCTTAGTCAAACTGGGTATAGAGCTGCAAGAACTGCAGGGTGATTTCTGATGAAGAAACAGATCACACATAAAAATGATATCAATTCATTCTCTGTGTCTAATCACCATTCATGATTTAAATCTATCACACCTAGAATTTCCTTGTAGATTCCAATATTCTGTCTTGTAACACTCAGCGGACATCCTCCAGATGAGATGGATGTGAAAACTGGATGGTAAGTATAAAGAAGAGAGTTGGGAATGGAACCAGGGCTAGAATAGGAAGGTGGATCGCAAGGTTTGTCAGCTGAGTTAGGGAGATGATGCCAAACGCATGAAGGAACCAGTGTCCCACTAGAATTGTCAAATTCCGGCCATTCAGAACAATGTCTTTGGTCACAGAGGAATAGGACGTCTGTCATGAATAGAATTTAAAAAAAAGTCTTACAATAAATATCATCAAATCCTTTATAATATGCATTTCGAAAAAATGAAAATTCAGGTGTGTGTTCCTTAATATGAGAAACTTCTGTAGAGGATATATATGAACAATTAATTATTGACACAATGCTACAAACAACCTTTTTTCAAAAATGATGAAAATGAAAAAATGGTTTTTGTAATACTTGGTAAGCGTGAATACAATTTACTGTATGGAATGTAATTTATTTCCAGTATTTCTCTGCAATTATTTAAGTAAATTAAGTCCAAAACAGTGGGGAAATTTTGTATAAAGCTGTATAGGGAGGGGTAATATATTTCAACTTTTGAACATAGTAGAAAATCTACAACCCCCAATTATTATTATCGTTATTATTTTTGTTTTGTTTTCGAAATTTTATATTTGTACTTATTGCAACCACACTAAGCGAAAAACTATATCAACCAAATCATCCATTTTGTTGTTTGTATTCAGTGCCCTTAACATCATATAATACTGAAACTAAATACTAGGATAATGATCAATAAACTTCATCAGAAGGTGAGGCTGGATACAATTTCACAAATACTCATTACTGTCCAGAAATGCCAGTCATCCGTAACTCAAACAAAACCTCGAGTGAGATCTTATGTCATTCAGGAATAACCATCATTACTGCTAATGAACTTACCAGGTCACATCCAGATACGTGAATGACACCTGTGATCAAGGAAACAGCGATCACCATGTAGGAGAAAAAATAGTCTGAAAAAAGAAATCCTATGTCTTTTAATTTCAGTTATTAATCATTATCCCCCACAATATCTACATCAGGATCAGACATGTACATCATTTAAATAGCCCACCTGATGATCTCTTGTCAAGTCAAGGAAAAAAAACAAGCAAAAAAAAAAAAACACCAAAAGAATTTATACCCACAATGTATCGATTTTACTAAAATAGACTTAATTACACATTTCTCATAATGTTCGTTGTTTACCTAATGATAACGGTTTTAATGGAATTCAAGACGATTTTGCACCAATGTCAAAGCCTACGGAGTAGCTGTTATATAGTGATTTTTCAATCTATAGAATGATGAAAGGCTTAAATTACAATTAATGAAGTTCAAATCACTCATGTCCACAAAATGAAATTGCTATTGATTTAAGGAATGGGGAAATATAATCTAATGCAATGAAAGCTTCCCTATAGCTAAACATACTGAAGGGATACATTTCTCCAACTCTCAAGATAATGCTGTCATTTGGACATACAATATATATCTTATTAATAAATGAATAATTTACTTCCCTATTGGGAGTGAATCACATTTTAATGAAGAACAGATTGATAGTGAAGTAAATTTAAGTAACTGATGGTCGATTCATGTGAGAACTTATCCTTGGGTCAAATTACTTTAAAATAATCAAAAATTGGAAGGCCATGGGATTAAATAGTTACCTAAGTACTACATAATGAAGAGGTCAAATTAGACATGCTGCTTAATGGTGGTACAAGAGTGCATCTCTTAATCATTGAGAACTAGATAGCCAACTTTTTTTGTGATCAAAATGGACATTCAATTCTTCTAATATTTCTCCATTACAAAATCAGGGCTATGTTTACAAAATGAATATTTATGATTTTTGGGGAGGGGGTGACACTGATATTGATCAAAAGACTAATTGGCACAGGGTCATGACACAGTCTGGTGGTTTTAACCCTACCCCTTGGGTCCCAAAAGTATTTCAGTTTTATAATTTATGATACACGTGGTTGAGACTTAGAACCAATTCAAATGTTGCAATTCATGGTTGATAAATTTTTCCAAAAAGAACACATTCTTAGAAAATATTCTCAAAATTTTGTATAAAAATTAAGTAGATTAGACAATAAATCAAAAATTTTATCAATAACCCCCATTTCTTATAGTTCAATTTTGAAATTTTAAGATAAAACTTTGCAATTTATGTGCAATTTTTGAAATTGACATTACTCCTAAAACGTTCTTTTAAACTCTTAAATTCTATGTCATGAATTTTTCCATATTTCAAGTGCAAAAAGGTCATTATTTATTTCCAATGTAGTATTAAACATTTTTTATATCTATCTTGTTCATCTTTGCAAGCCAAGAGTTTGTGGGAAGCAGAGTGGACCAAAAACCCTTGGCTTGCAAATATGATCTTGTTAGAAGACATAATTATTTATCTATTCTATGTAATGATTGATTTGTGTTGCTTATGTTGTGTTGACACCAAAAGATGGATGAAATTTAAATGAATAAATCTTGAGAAAATTTTTAAGTGCCAAAAAAAGATCAAGTTTAAAACACTCTAGCTTAATAACAAGCACTATGACACCAGCTTTTCTTTTCAATTTCCTAATCCTCTTTCAATGTAGAAATCAAAATTTACTTCACAAATTGACAATATTAGAAAACTAAGGTGCGAACCAATTCAATATGATGTTGTCAGAAATGTTACACCATACACACATACTTTGAACTTTGACCTCTATCATTAAATTGATACTCTGTATTCCAAATGTTATTTAATCTTAAGATTTTTTTCCAATAAAAGCATGTTGGTATTAGACACAGTTTTATTATACATGCACTTTAGAAACACATTATTCAAGAATTTCATTACTTACAAAGAAGCCCGCATAGCACTGCTTGCAAGACAATCAGAATTGGGTGAAAGTATAGGGCTGCATATATTGATTTGGTTCCTCGCTTGCCAGTGAATTTGTAAGATAAAATTGGTCTGACCAGCATCATTAGAAGGAGTGAGAGGGCATAGTATATCATGACTATTGTATACCTGGAAAAGATTAACATTATTACGACAAATGTGTTGCTTTTATACTGCAGCAGATTACAGTACATATTGCATGCCAAATAACATTGTATAACAAAGCTCATTGGTTCATGGTGTGAAGGTTCCTGGGCCAGAGCTGTGATCACCGCCAGTTATTATGCTGTCATCTACGTAAATTATTGTGCTGTCCACATGAAAAGTAAATATGTCATGTTTACAACCGGAGAACTGAAATCCATTAATTGTTCTTTCTGTACTGACTAAGGCCTAAGCCTGACATGATTAATTAGGATAAGCTAAGCCACATATTTCTTTATTGAAATAAGAATTAAAAAACAACATATGTTCGATATTGCCAAAAAGTCAATATTTTTCATGCGATGATATGATCCATGTATTTTTTAGACTATTCAATATAATTCAATTTCCTAACATGCTACATATTTTATCATAATCCTCAATATTATCTTCATCATGATCATCGCTATCATTATCATCATCCACACACCAATTTTTCAAATCAATTTACAAAGTTTCATGGGCTGCAACAGAGTCTTCAAACAAACAATGGCTCCACAGTAAACAATGACCTGCCATAGGACAGCTATATGAACATTAATTTTAAATGTCACATGAAACTTGCATATTATTTCACAAATTTCTTCATTGTTACTCAAAAGACATCCAATCTGTACTCCAAAAAATTTCTTCACAAAAGTAAACTCACTGTAGTCCATGTCTAGAAGATCATGATTGATTAATACCACTCAGACCTAGAAGATCATGATTGATTAATACGACTCAGACCTAGAAGATCATGATTGATTAATACGACTCAGACCTAGAAGATCATGATTGATTAATACGACTCAGACCTAGAAGATCATGATTGATTAATACGACTCAGACCTATAGATGCCGGGTTATTGCTTTATTCTATAACTTCATGTTTGAAATATTCCATTGTAGCCCTTATCTTTACATCCCTTAACTGTGACCTTGCACTTTGCCTAATGGAGGTTTTTTGGGGGACTCAATGTTCAAAGGTTTCATGGGTACACAACAACGAAGTACAATTCATATACTATTTCACTGTGCAGAAAACCTGTCAATGAAATTACATCCCAACGAAACTGTAAAATCTTGGTAATTAAAGGACAAAATTAGTCTCCTTAAATTTTACTAATTTAGACAAACTGTAGTTTTGCTGTTCTACATTACAAGATTATTTCGTAATTACGCATTCCTGTGTGAACCGTTGACGCCCTATTGTGACCCCATCCTGACCTTGAGATTAGTTTACACAACATAAGGAACCAATCACCTAAGTTTCGCGCTTCTGGTGTTGATTTTCTAATTTCATTTTCCCCTTGGAAGAGGTGCATATCTTACTCAATTAAACAACTTACATGCTTTCTCTTTCACCTATATATTTCACCTGAATATATTTTTGGGTAAAGACACAAAATATATCCATACTGCCTTTAGATTAGAACAACTTAGTTGAAGTCATGGCTCAGGTGAGCTAAAAATAATTTTGAAGAACACCTTCCACTGAATACTCAGATATTACAATTTTCAATCCACACTGTAATTAAGTTACTGGAAGTCTGAGTTCATCATACATGACATACAAAACGAGGTGCTGTGTTACTGCAAGTCTGAGTTTGTCATATATGACATACAAAACGAGATGCTGTATTACTGCAGGTGGTAAGTGTAGATAAAGAATGTCATTGTACCCTCAGTAGCATAAAACAGGGTCATAGAATAACTATCATTTTATTGGTAGAACATTCTAGTATCTAGACAAGGAACAGTAACTCCTGTACTCTGTAAAGGTACATGCACATCTGCAGAGGATCACACTGAATCAACAAAAATTTTGGTTATGAAAGATTGGAGGTAGATATAAAAAGTTACAGCTTGAGAATGGAGTGAGGGATGGAAGGAAGGTGGGATGGTGGGGGGAGGAGGGGGGAGAGGAGTATTCTTGATACAAAATAAACCAAAAAAAAACAAAACGAACAAACAAACCACATTACTTGAGTTTCGGAGTTGACTTACAGTGGGTACACGATTTCTTGTGTACAGTACAGTGTTTGTGAGTAGTTGGGTTGTGGATTGAGCAGCATGGAGTACCAGTCGGAGAGTTTGTTAACCGGACAGGACCTCACCCGCAGGGATCCATACGGCTCCACAAGCAGTAAGGTCAAAACTGCCGCCATCACACTCTCCAATAAAGCAGATACATGGAGGGGTATCAGGGACCTGTTTATTGTAGAAATAATATTTCACAGCAACAGTTCATGAAATTTTATCATTTAGTGGTTTTTTTTCTAATGGAATGAAGAAGTCTTTCTGTCTATATTTCTCTAATTGATCATTCACAGGCATCAAAGCCTCCCCTGAAAGCAAATTCCCAATATAAACTAGCAGTCAACTCACTTTGTAGTATTCTTCCTGTTGGTATAATCAATGAAAAACCAGTGTAAAACAAGAGACAGAAGTGCCATGAAAGTCAGGTACATCCAATCATAAAACAGAGGCTCCGAGTCACAGGGCAAACAAATACTCTGCTCATCGGGCTGGTAACCTCTGGGGCATGCCTGGAAGGTAAAAGGAAAGCAACGCCTTATACACTGTTGTGGTCTGAGAGGCAGAATGTGATCATTTAACCCTAAAATACCAGAGATCTTCCTCTCATAACATGTTACCCGTATATATTATTTACTGAATTGGTTTCAAATGGAGGGAAGCTGTTTCAATTTTACCAAAAAAACCATAAATTTCATCCCGATTTTAAATATATTAGTGACCTTGATCTTTGAAGAATTTAGCTTAAGGAGGAATAACACCTCATCATAATGAATGACTTCCTTTTCAATCATGGATAAGTATTAATCTAATTGCCTTGCTGTGTAGCTCAGTATGTTAAAGTGTTGACTATGTACTGATCTGTTGATTGTGGGTTCATGCCTAGCAGGAATTTTTTTTTTCAGATTAATTTCTTCTAAAACTATCTTTTTTAATTAAATAAGGAAAAGTTTTCAATCTCAACATATTATTATACATATCCTCCACTTTCCACCCATATCATATTTTTCTGGTGTGTTATTCATCCTTAATTCCAAACAGGTGCAACCTCAACTCAATGGTTAATTACAAATCACAAGCAAAGTATGTTTTCACTAAACCGATAATGTATTGACGTCACAGGTTAGTCAATATGTGACATGAATCTCGACTAATGACTTCACAAAACGTATGTTCTGATATCGCCTGAAAACATAACGAAAAATTGGCATTGCAGTATGACATAAAGTATGTCTCCCTAATCCTCCTGATTGAAATTTATGTTTATCAACACAAGGTATTGAATCTCTTGACCTCAAAAGACTGACAGATTTTGTGATATGGTGAATTTCTTCAGACTGACAGATCTTGTGATTTTACTGTAAATTCTATAAACATGCAACAGTGTGAAAATCTGTTATATGATTACTAATTGGACGGAATAAAAAAAAATTGGTTTCCACATAATAATTTACTCAATCACACATATATATATACAAATTTTCCAAAATTTACTTCTCTGAAGGCTTTGACCATCTAAGATTCCTTCAGACAGATAAAACACAGATATTTATCAAGGTTCTCTTTACTAACAGTAAAAGCTAGTCCTTTTCCCTTTTCACAGAAAATTAATATTTCCCCTTCCACACATGAAAATTTTCCTTCATTTGTAGAAACTCTTATTATGTAGTATCTTGTATATGAATTTTAACAAGTTTTGTTTTTATATACATATTCTCAATCATTTTCTATTTTCATCAATGTCTAACAATGTAAATAATGAGAGATCATTCATTTATATACTTGCTTTGAAATAATGTAATCTCATATTAGAAGGATCCCCCCCCCCCCCCCAACTCACACCTGCATCCTCAAAAATTACTCTTAAAACATGAAATGAGTAGTAACACATAAGACTCTGAAATGTGATGGTTCGTCATTTCAATGTTCGGACTAGTAAATGCATGGTTAAAATGATCATTACACAAGAAGTTTTGAAAGCTCTGCTTTATGTATCTTAGAATCCAATAGCAAATTAAGGACATATGCAACATTTCTGACATTTTATTTTATCATCTCCTCGATATGAAGAGTTCTTGTATAATAGGTTTAGATTTTGTAATGCAGTATTATTACCAAACACTTTACATCGGCCTGAGTAGCTCAGTGGTTAGATAACCTAATTTGTAATATAAGGGTCCCAGGTTCGATACCCCATTGTTCCAAAGATTTTTCTTTCCTTCTTTACTATGGTAATGCCTATTTATACAGTAAAGGTGAACTTATATAATTACTTGCAACAACCAGGAATTAAAATATGCTAGTTCTTATACAGACATGGTAACATTCCTCAATTTTACTTTTTTTGTTGTTGGTAGAAACGAGATAGAATGCAAGTGAATTGTATGTGAAATGTCACGAAAAATCATATATTATTGAGAAACGTTATGTATGTCCTTAAAACTTGCCATTATGAATGTATGTTTCTGTATGTTATATGTTACAGAGAGAAGGTTCCTTTTGTTTTGGAAATCATTGTATATGTAAATAAGTACTAAAGGTCAAGATGCATTATTAGTAAAACTATAGAAACATGTCCACAGCCATCAACGTTCCATCATAATTGTGCAGAAATGAGAAAAACACAAAATCCGTCAGATCATAAGAATTTGGATGCTGACAGATATCTAGTGCTGGCTACAGCAGGGTATCCGAATCGTGTGTCTTGCATGCTGGTCATTTCCACTGTGTTACCAGTCCAAACAATGACCTACACTGTCATCTTTACTGCTCTGAATGAATTTTCAGTGGTCAAAACCTGTGCGCCAGTAGATTTCAAAATCTATTTGGCCAAGTGAGCAAAAACTATCAAGGTGAAGGTCACACTAGTAACTCCTTTTTTTTCATATTTGTCATGCTCTCACTATGACATATTGTAGATGAAGATCACAAAAAAAAAACTAAAACCAAAAAACCAAAAAAAACCCCCACCCCACAAGATGAAGGTTACATGGGCAGAGCATGAGAATTAGCTACACTACCTGCCCTGACTATTTACATGGTGGGGCACAGAATAATTCATTTTATGAGGTATTTGCATGAAACATATCTACCAAGTCATTCAACGTATAAACATTGTCCAGAAAATACAAATTTGATATATCACTACACAGATTTAACTTACCCCGCATTCACTGTAATTATCATTGCCCAAAGGAATTCTCCCACAATACAGTCCCGGGCATCTCTGTACTATTAAAACAAAGGATCAAAAGGCTAGGACAATCAGCAACTAATTCATTAAGACATTACTAACAACCATGCTAAATGAAAGTGCTAATTAATAATACATTGGAACATTTCATAATCCCATGTTCTCAATAGATGTTACATTATTAATGATGTACAAGAGGCCCATAGGCCACATTGCTCACCTGAGTCACCTTGGCCCTGCCTTTGTTCAGCTGTTGTGATATTTCAAAGATTTTTTTTTCAATCTTTATTTGAAAAATATCAAAAGTCCCGACATAACAGAACATTAATTCACACAACATAGGGATACCTCAACACCAGTATGACTAACATTACTGCTATTCTGGAATATGGTCATAGATCATGTAGTATGAAATGAAAGGTCTTGCCATAAGAAATCTAAATACAAAATATAAAAGTTCTGCCTTAAATAGTTCAAGAGATATTGAATAGTTAGATTTAAAAGTAGGTCATACATTAGGGTCAAGGTCACATTGTTAAACACTGTGGTATCACAAGGTCTTGTTAAATAATCTATAGTTAAAAGTTTTTAAAAGCATAAAAATCGAATTTAATCAAGTGAACATAATTCATCCTTGTACTCTGTAAAACACAATGTGAACAAAAAATAATTCTTAAACTACGTTCCTTACGAAAAAAATTTATTCAAAATTGTTGGATGTTCAGAATTATTAAGTTGTTAGCATAGAATAAAAGTCAATGAGGATCAACAGAATAATGGATAAGAAATCAGATTCCACATTGTATAGTCATCATACTTATCTATGCTTCAAGGCACATAGGGTAGTGGACAGTTAACAACACAAATACCTATTTAATACAATACATCATGTCAATCCTCATACATACAACCACTTATCAAGGAACAAATTAATCCAATTCTTTACTATCATAAAATAGGTGTTGGTAAAATAGGTAGTGAAAATCAGGCCCGGTCAAAATTTAGCACATGATATTACCTATAAATAAAGAATGCAACGATTGTATGAAATCAGGTTGGTAAAATGGGTAGTGAGACCAAAACACACATTGTTGCATATTTTCTTGAAACTATGCACCTGCTGTTGGAAAACTTGCATTTTATCGATTCATAGAGAGTTGAATTTGATACTCAATGCATTATTCAACAATTCAGATGCCTTTTATTTTACTTATCAGTGATTTTTTACAAACCTGGGCCAAAAGGAAACTGGAGGCGGTTGACTTGGGCCGGCATTAGTGATGGGACATCGGTTAATTTTCATTGGTTGGAATTGGTTGCTGCTTCTGGTGTGATTTTAAGGATTATAATCAGAAAATGTTTTTATCTTAAAAAGCATAATCTTTCAAGACTTTTTTTCCCATTAACATGTGTATATCTACACACACATATATTAATTATAAATAAAGATATGTTTGTTCAAATGTTCATTGCAATCTTTGTTCTTTATATAAATATTTCAAATGCAGCATGCATCTAAATTTACATCAAATGTCAAATTCTCAATGACCATGTTGTGAGTAACAATGTGGCAAGAATTCCATCATCATGATAAGCAAGTTTTAATTACTTGCCTAGATGGTTTAGCAGTTTAGCACATTTGTCAAAGGCTGCTAAAAGATTTGGTTCTGCAGGTTGTGAGTTATTCTATACTTTGGGCAGTTATGCATGTTTAGGGGTTCATATTGCAATCTTTGTGCTTTGGAGAAGTGGAAATGAGCTAATTCCAATTTGCATTCTATAAAAAGTGTATATACATCTGATGATCGATTATGGAAAAAAAATAATCGATCATCAAAATTGGTAGCTTTTTTCATCAACAATCGATGCTTTCTGATTATAGGTACAACATTAGCCGGCATTATTTATTCTGATTTAGTTGCTAATTTTTTCATTAATTAAATATAACAGTATTTCTCATAGTTTTAATTCAATTGACAACATAAATAATTTATTTTCAAATGACACTTAAATTAGTCTGCATACACTTGTTAAATCTTAAGTTAAATTTGAAATAAATATACAATGCAAAGCAAAACATGCTTAATCAGAAAATATTATTAGTTATGTATACACCCCCCTCCTCCTTAAAAACAAAACCAAGAAATATCTAAATCATTATTAATATTTGTTTGAACTTAATTATAAAGTTAAAGATATCTAGTACAAACATTTTAATTCAAAAGATGGTTCATATGAGGATACCTCCAAGTGGTAAGAACCAGGCACGTCACAAGCATCCTCATTTTATTTCGAACTTTTAATATTTGGCCAGACTTACCCTATCCTGTTTCCTTTTGACCTGGGTTTTGTTAAATATGTAAAACTTACATCACTGGTACTGCAGCATTTTAGTGATAAATTTTGATAATATTTATAGACATCAAATTCATTGTTGTGTCAATTGTATATCAGCCGTAATTACAGAAAAAATGTACAATTTACGCATATTTTTTTCTCGGTACTGATTTATATATCGATACCTTTTCAATGCCGATATTTACCTAGCTGCGCTCGCCCTTACTGTAGCATCGTCACAGATCTAGGGCTGATATGTTACAAAACACACGTACATAATATCCTGGTTATTTCATTTACCTTTCTTTATTGAATCCATCATAGATCATTCACGAATTCATTTCACCATCTCAATTTTCACTTTCAGTGGAACTCTTCAGCAAAAAGGTAAGAAAAGCCTTCACTTCCTCTTGCAGTTTTGTTGACGACAGAAGGCGTTCCATTTAGTTTCAATGATTCGAATGAATATTTTAGCTGTCTTTCTGATATTTGTCGCAAGTGGCTGTGTTTTATTTGGATTAATACTAAGTACTGACTATGTAGAGAATTCCAAGGTTCAAGGTGGAGACAGTCATCTTCATTTTAATGGAGAAAATATCAACTTGTGGTGGTTTGTTCAGGTGATTTGTAATTCCGATTAAGAATTGCATCAGATAATGTGTACTTATTAATAAAGTAAATGTAGCTTATTATGTTTGGAAATATATAGATATATCTAGTTAAAGAAAATCAGGTGTAAGAGTTTAAAATAAAAAAAATCTCTATCTCTAAGATTACACAGGTGATGTGCATCTTCGTCGTGCAACACAAACCTGTTAAACTTCTCCCGAAATTTCTGTTGCATGACGAAATCTGATCTATGCACATCACCTGATTAGGAAGCACAGTGGCATTTGTGTGTAATTAAGTGGGGCTTTAGGGGTGGCAGCCCCTAACATTTCAAGTTGATCATGCGGGTAAAAATATATAGATGTTAAAGTAAGGTGATGATAAAGATGAAAGAAAGAAAAATGCCAGTAATTTGTATATAATAAATACATGTAACTAATTAGAAAGCCTAGGGTGTTTGAATATAGCTAAATGGGGGCTTGGGGTGGCAGTACCTGACAAGTAAAGCTGACCATTCAAGTTAACTATATAGATAAAAAAAAAAAGATAATAAAAGCATTGATGTTGGGGGCAGCAATAAAAACTTTTTTAAAATGTATTTTTCCCAGATGCCGTACTTGCTAAAATATTTATTGTAAAGTAGGAAGAATCAGTATCCTTTTTAAACCCAAGATGAGTTTCAGTTTGCTTACATCGGTGACATGAATATTTAGGAGAATTATGTAAATTAATGCACATATAACAATTTCTTTAAGAACAGATTCTGTGTATTTTGGAATATAAACTGTACATCTTTTTGCATTCTGTTTTGTTTTTTGGGTTTTTTTTTTTATTAAACTTTGTTTTACACAAGGAATTCAAATTTGCGCTTAATTTTGATATTGTTTGCCATTTTAATGGTTTTATTTACACAGTCACTTACACACTCTCTCTCTCTCACTCTAAGCCACATTTGGCAGCACTCATTTTAGCACCATAATTTATATGTGGTACACTTATTCTATATTCAACAATTAGTTTTATGATAGGAAAAACACACATGAACATGTAAAATTCAGAAGAGCTACAAGTAATATGTGTAAAATAATTGTATCAATGAAATAAGTAAAATTGATGCCAGATGGAGCATGCCTGTGGTCTATTATTTCTAATGTAAGCATGAACTTTTATCTGTAACATAAAGATAATATGTTTTATGGTGTGACTGTTGAGATGAGCAAAGACCCATCACACTTTAGGCATTTAATCTGCCCATTCAATTAATGTAGGATCTAGAACACAGTCAGTGTAAGCATTGTATTGTGATGCCGTGTTATCTGCGATTTTGTCTCATTTTTTTCTATTATCAACAACAAAACAATGAAGGTACATGTAATGAGAAAGTTTGTCTGGAATATAAAACCATTTATGGTACTTTCCAATACTATTCATTTGTTTTATTTATGGGGTCATCCATGATGTATACCACTGTGGTGGCAACATTTTTCCAGAAGCATTATGGGTAATACTCATCATTTTTCAGCTGATGAAGAGCAAATCACATGACTCAAAAAAAAAGTTTAATCATTGGAGGGAGGATGCAAGCTTTGCTTGCTATAACAAATTTTTGACATCGAAGAAACAATCAATACAACCAATTCTTATGTATTTTTGATAGGAATCAGTTTGTATGTATTACTGTTACTAATAAGGATATCCAATCATTTTGAATTTTCAAATATTTTAGGGACCACATAGATTTTAGTAATTTTGTGAATATACGAGTCTTTTGTATGCTATATATTCAAACCGTAAATATTCTGGTTTGAGATTGAAGTAATGTTATTATTTTGATGTGCATTCAATTTCAGCTTACAGATATACATGTTAGTAAATTCAATGACCTTAAAAGGCCTGAAGACTTAATTGGCTTCTGTCATCAACATCTTCCTAAAATTGCACCACAGTTGGTGATTGTAACAGGTAAATTAAACTACGTGCATTTTATACTAACCTTTGATTCACATTTAGCTGTTTATTTGATGTCCTATGGTTGAGAATTCTAGATAGATATTGTGGTTTCATATTTCATTTTTGGTTGAATACAAATGTTTGTGTTTTTCTTGGTTGTGCCAGACCACCAACATCAAGTGATCGACCAAGTGCAATGGTTGCTCATAAACTTCCTAAACCATTTTATGCCCTCATAAGATGGTTTGCTATTAATTTCATTTCCTTATTTGATTTAATTCTACCAAAATTTCACATTTAAATAAGTTTTGTGCTTGAATTTTAAAAGTACAGCATCATGCATTTTATGTCATTAAAATATGTGCAAATCATTTTGATAAAAAATGATGTAATTTTCTACACCATTGAAGGATATCAAAGTTTTTGAACTTGTGCCTAATCCTTTTGATGTTTTAATGTCAATAAAAGATGTTCAATAAAAAGAAAATGAAATTATATTATATTACAAAACAATTACTTTCCAAAAGATTGTTCATTAAAACTACTCTTTGGCAAATCCATGAAATTTAATGTACCAAAAAAGTAACAAATTGACGAATCCCTAGCGTTTAAGGATGTTTGATCATTTGTCACTGTAGGAGACCTAACTGATGCCAAATACAGAAATCAAAGAGGATCAATGCAAATTGTGGAAGAATGGAAACGTTATGAAAAAGTTGTGACAATATGTCAGAAATACAACAATGACGTGAAATGGCTGGACTTGAGAGGAAATCATGGTTAGCATCATCAGCCATTTTATCATGGTTTGTTGGTGTCAGAGTCTGCAGGAACTCCTTGACGTCCAGAAACCATTGTTGCATTAACTGGTTGATTGGAGATAACATGCACCGTATCATTATGTCTTCTACAGAAGTATACTTTGAACATGCTACAAACATCACAATGATAGAATAGATATGATGTAAACCACATTGTTTGAATTGTTAAAGAGTAACACCAACAGTATGGAAATTCATCTCCAACAAAATTCTTCAACCTGTGGGGTTATCCTACAACAAATTCCTCATACACAGTTGTTATAATCCTACAACAAATTCCTCATACACAGTCATTATTATCCCACAACAAATTCCTCATACACAATCGGGGGCCTCTGTGGCCGAGTGGTTAGAGCATTGGGCTCAAATCACAAAGCCTCTCACCTCTGTTGGCACGTGTTCGAATCTCGGCTGCAGCGTTATGTGAGCAAGTTTGCCAGTTTACTTGCAGAAACTCGGTGGTCTCTTCCCAGGTATGTTGTATCTGGGTTCTGTCCTCCACCTACAAAAACTGGACGCCACCAGATAACTGAAAAATTGTTGAGTGTGGCGGAAAGCAATAAATAATCAATCATACACAATCATTATAATCTTACAACAAATCCTCATACACAGTCATTATAATCCTACAACAAATCCTCATACACAGTCATTATAATCCTACAACAAACTCCTCATACACAGTCATTATAATCCTACAACAAATCCTCATACACAGTCATTATAATCCTACAACAAATCCTCATATGCAGTCATTATAATCCTACAACAAATCCTCATACACAGTCATTATAATCCTACAACAAACTCCTCATACGCAGTCATTATAATCCTACAACAAACTCCTCATACACAGTCATTATAATCCTACAACAAATACCTCATACACAGTCATTATAATCCTACAACAAACTCCTCATACACAGTCATTATAATCCTACAACAAACTCCTCATACCCAGTCATTATAATCCTACAACAAACTCCTCATACGCAGTCATTATAATCCTACAACAAACTCCTCATATGCAGTCATTATAATCCTACAACAAACTCCTCATACCCAGTCATTATAATCCTACAACAAATACCTCATACACAGTCATTATAATCCTACAACAAACTCCTCATACGCAGTCATTATAATCCTACAACAAACTCCTCATACACAGTCATTATAATCCTACAACAAATTCCTCATACACAGTCATTATAATCCTACAACAAATACCTCATACACAGTCATTATAATCCTACAACAAATTCCTCATACACAGTCATTATAATCCTACAACAAATTCCTCATACACAGTCATTATAATCCTACAACAAATCCTCATACACAGTCATTATAATCCTACAACAAACTCCTCATACGCAGTCATTATAACTTGAATAACAAGAGCCTGTGTAGGATAACTACAATATTTGAGGCATTATGTGATGATCTTTGTTTTTTCATTGATAACAATTTATTCAGTTGCTTGAGAAATCATAAAACACTTCTTTTGTAGATGCTTTCAATGTACCTGATTTGAATGACCATAAAAATCTATATAGGTAAGTCTTGTAGTATGTATCTGCATGTCTGAAGCTCTCTGTATAGGTAAGTCTTGTAGTATGTATCTGCAGGTCTGTAGCTCTCTGTATAGGTAAGTCTTGTAGTATGTATCTGCAGGTCTGTAGCTCTCTGGGGAAATACTGGGCCTGTCTCAAGGTTCCTGTCATAAAAGTCTTGATATCCTACAGAATGTGAATATCTCTGATGCAGCACCAGTGTATTGTTAAAGTGGAATAACAGACTTTGATTTATATAAAAGGAGTGAATTTTCCATGGAATAAATTTACATACTCATGACTAATTTCTTTCATACATTCCTGTATTCATAATACATTGTCAATAAGGCTTGCTCCATGATTAGCTGTTTTTACATCATATGTAACGAATAATCAAGTAGATTTTGAAATACAGGTATTTAACATTTTGTGTAACATGTACATAAGACTGATAATTCAAAATTCAATGGACCTTGATAAAACTTTCAGAGATCAAGAGTTCAAGAGACTGGAAGTTGAAGGTCCAACCGTGATGGTTGTAACTTCTATTTGGTATTTAGTCTAACTTGTATTTGGTATGTAGTGTAACTTGTATTTGGTATCTTGTGTAACTTGTATTTGGTATCTAGTGTAACTTGTATTTGGTATTTAGTGTAAGTTGTATTTGGTATCTTGTGTAACTTGTGTTTGGTATCTTGTGTAACTTGTATTTGGTATCTAGTGTAATTTGTATTTGGTATCTTGTGTGACTTGTATCTGGTATTTAGTGTAACTTGTATTTGGTATTTAGTGTAAGTTGTATTTGGTATCTAGTGTGACTTGTATTTAGTGTAACTTGTATCTAGTGTGACTTGTATTTGGTATCTAGTGTAACTTGTATTTGGTATCTTGTGTAACTTGTATTTAGTGTAACTTGTATTTAGTGTAACTTGTATTTGGTATTTAGTGTAAGTTGTATTTGGTATCTAGTGTGACTTGTATTTAGTGTAACTTGTATTTGGTATCTAGTGTGACTTGTATTTGGTATCTAGTGTGACTTGTATTTGGTATCTTGTGTAAGTTGTATTTGGTATTTAGTGTAACTTGTATTTGGTATTTAGTGTGACTTGTATTTGGTATCTTTTATAGAGCATACTCTGAACAAGGAAGAGCGAATCCTTCATCATACTTGTACACTCACAAACTGGAATATGGTGAGTACAGTTTCATTGCCATGGATGCCACACCAGACCCTGGACCAAAGAGGCCATTCAACTTCTTTGGATTTCTCAGAGATGTAGGGAACATTTGTTGTTTTTTTTAACTTCAGTGCATTTTGATGATGATGAAATTGAAAATGATAATAAATAGAATAACTATGAGAATTTGACTATCAAATGTACATGTAATAGACTGATTTTGGCATCTTTATACACATACCCAGAAACATTTACAATGCAGAGTACCGAAATGACAACAAATGTTGATACATGTAATATTCTTATTGACACCACTTAGAGATGTTTTGAATCATCTATATGTTTGTTCTAAAGCGACAGATAAAATTGTTGGAGACATTGTCCAGAGACAGTAAGAGCAGCAACATGACGTTTTGGTTTGGCCATTACCCGACATCACTGGTTGTCACTGAGGATAATTCAGATGTTCGACTCCTGATGAGGTACTATATTCATTATGTCACAATATCCCATTGCAACAACTTTACGAGTTTCTTACATGTTAGACAGTACTGAATGTTAAGACTGAATTTGTTATGCATTGTTGCAGTTGATCAATTATTGTTTTTAAGATCCATGCTTCCTTCTCTAGATATGAAGAGAAAATTTCTGTTGTCTGTATGTCCTTCTGTAGATATGAAGAGAAAATTTCTGTTGTCTCTATGTCCTTCTGTAGATATGAAGAGAAAATTTCTGTTGTCTCTATGTCCTTCTGTAGATATGAAGAGAAAATTTCTGTTGTCTCTATGTCCTTCTGTAGATATGAAGAGAAAATTTCTGTTGTCTCTATGTCCTTCTGTAGATATGAAGAGAAAATTTCTGTTGTCTCTATGTCCTTCTGTAGATATGAAGAGGAAATTTCTGTTGTCTATATGTCCTTCTGTAGATATGAAGAGGAAATTTCTGTTGTCTGTATGTCCTTCTGTAGATATGAAGAGAAAATTTCTGTTGTCTATTATACTGTAGATATGAAGAGGAAATTTCTGTCATTTATTTGTCCTTCTGTAGATATGAAGAGAACATTTCTGTTGTTTATTTGTCCTTCTGTAGATATGAAGAGAACATTTCTGTTGTCTCTATGTCCTTCTGTAGATATGAAGAGAAAATTTCTGTTGTCTCTATGTCCTTCTGTAGATATGAAGAGAAAATTTCTGTTGTCTCTATGTCCTTCTGTAGATATGAAGAGAAAATTTCTGTTGTCTATTATCCTGTAGATATGAAGAGGAAATTTCTGTCATTTATTTGTCCTTCTGTAGATATGAAGAGAACATTTCTGTTGTTTATTTGTCCTTCTGTAGATATGAAGAGAACATTTCTGTTGTCTCTATGTCCTTCTGTAGATATGAAGAGAAAATTTCTGTTGTCTCTAGTCCATCTGTAGATATGAAGAGAAAATTTCTGTTGTCTCTATGTCCATCTGTAGATATGAAGAGGAAATGTCCGTTGTCTATATGTCCTTCCATTTCTTAGGAATGCCAGTGCTTATTTTTGTGGACATCTTCACACATTGTCAGGATTGATTCCCCAGATGTACACCAGACACAGAACAGGTACATATGAACTGGAGCTTGGAGACTGGAAAGACAACAGAATGTAGGTTTTCATATCTAATACATACCTTATTGTGAACTTGTTTTAATTTCCATCGCTATATTTTGCAAGGTTCAATGTTTTACTTTTTTGTAGGTACAGAATTGTTGCAGTGGATAACAATGTGCTGGCTTTCTCAGACCAAGGTTTCCATGAAGAACCCGTTATTATCTTTACCAATCCACAACATGCAAAATTTCCATCACCACTAAAAATAACATCTACTCATATAAGGTATTACATAGAAAAACAGAAACAGAGATAAAGCAGCAAGCTGTTCACAAAGTTCAAACTTTTTTTTCTGGCCAGATCTTACATGCTGTATGAACTGTATACAAATTTAAATGTCACTGCAGATCATCTTTGTTCTACCTAATTTTCCCCAAAGTAACTCAGTGTACCATCAATTTCAGCTTTACAATACTGTAGGCATTCTTTTTACCATGATATGGTATACTTTTCAACTGCATTCAAGGGTATAAATATCTTTTGACCTCTATACCATCAAACATAAGGTAATTAATCTGGATAATAAGATTACACAAAAACCTTTGGAGTGTATATTGTTAAATTTTTACCACCACCTCACCCATCCACCCCTGGGAAAAAAAGTATGTCTGCATTAAGTCTTGCAATAACGTGTATCTCTTGTTAATAAATTGCAAAATTGTAGGCTGTTGATATTTCCATCATCACAAGACTTGACTGTTACTGTCTACATTGACAACCAGAAAGTTGGTGTAGCCCAGAAAGTTCAAGGACCACTTTATGTGTTACCATGGCAACCAGAACATTTTGATAATGGTCTACATTACATCAAAGCAGTGGTTAAGGTATACTCTACATAGTAGCTTAATAGTCAAGTATATTTGAACAGTTGTCTGAACATTTTGTCTATGGTATTGATTGACTTTGATTAATGATTGATTGTTGCTTTCCGCCACACTCAACAATTTTTCAGTTATCTGGTGGCATCCAGTTTTTATTGGTGGAGGAGAGAACCCAGATACAATGTTCCCGGGAAGAGACCACCAACCTTCCAAAAGTAAACTGGCAAACTTTCTCACATATATCGGCACGAGCGAGAATCGAACCCGCACCAACTAGAGGTGAGAGGCCTTGTGATTTGAGTGCAATGCTCTAACCACTAGACCATGGAGGCCCCTGACTTTGATTAATGATGTATTGGCATATAATGATATATTGGTGTGTACTTTCATTTATTGTGAACTGGTCATGGTAGAATGTTTGCTTCATAACTGGGAGGTTGTGAGTTTGAGCCCCACTCATGCCGTGGTTGCATGAAACCTAAGATATAAACATAGGTAGTGATTGCTCCTTTATCAAACACTCAGCATTTAGAAGTGAGAATCACAGGTCTTTCAGATGTGACCTTAAAAATGGAGGTCCAATGTCGCAGTAAGTATTGGTATGTTAAAGAACCCTTACAGCTATGGCCCGGAGCACTAAGCATAGGTCTAAATTTGTAGCACCATACCTACAGCTTGTATATGTCAATATGAGTGAAAAATTCTCAATGGACATAAAACAACCAACCAACAACCATTTGTATTGTGAGGATATGCATCTCTATTCTCTAGTGCCCCTGTTTAAATCCTGTTTCATTTTGGAATTGATAATACAGTTAAACTAGTCTAATCTGACCCCTGTGTATGACATTTGACTGTGAATTATGACTCTATTTTTATTCCCAGTTATCTTTTTCCATGTTCTCTACACTTTGCAATATGGCATAAAAAGAGAAGGTAGGATAAGGGTTGTATATGACCCCCATTTTGAGAAGTCAGCATGGACAAAACTGTAGATCAGAGCATGTCTATCTATGAGCATCAGTGTTGACAAGTCTCTCCTAGGTTTATGTTTTTACATCTGTTTTGAAATGAAAGTGAGAAAAGGGGGGGGGGGGAGGGGGGAGCACACAAGGAGACGTTAGCTTATCTAGTTTTTTCCTCTGCCAGAGCATGTCAGGTTAGGTAAGCTTCAGTGTAATTAGTATTAGTGTCTTTGTTTTAGCATGCATATTTCATGTACCTGTTTCAGGAGAAAGAGTTTGTCATCAAAGAGAAGACTCAGCCATTTTCATTAGATGGAACTGTGGACCCATTTCCTCTAAAAGCTCGACTCATACTCATGATGGACATCTACTTACTTGTAAGTTATACAGCACATATAATGTGTCACTGTTCCTTCACTAATTGTGAAATTTGCCAGAATGAATATGTTTTTTAAGTAACTTGTTTAGGTGTAGATATTTTGGTAGCACATTTTAGTGGTTAGTACCATTTTGTGATTGTGAGGTTATAGGTTCGAGTCCAGCACATAGTGATTCACTTTGTGATTGTGAGGTTATAGGTTCGAGTCCAGCACGTAGTGATTCACTTTGTGATTGTGAGGTTATGGGTTCAAGTCCAGCACTTATCATCATCATCATCATCATATCCGTTTTATAGTCCGTTGTCCTCATCTGAGGGTTGGACTTGTTTGACAAGTCTCCTTCTTAGACGACCTCTCCACTCTGAGCGATTCTGTGGATCAGCAGTTTCCATTCCAAGCCTCTTTTTGTCATCCAACAAGACTTCATCCCATGATTTCCTTGCCTTCCCAGATCTTTTCTGTGCATCTATGTCTTAGTGATTCACTTTGTGATTGTGAGGTTATGGGTTCGAGTCCAGCACTTAGTGATTCACTTTGTGATTGTGAGGTTATGGGTTCGAGTCCAGACTTAGTAATTCACTTTGTGATTGTGAGGTTATAGGTTCGAGTCCAGCACGTAGTGATTCACTTTGTGATTGTGAGGTTGTGGGTTCGAGCCCAGCTCAGACTTTGTCTCTGTCAGACCTGAGATGTAAAAATAGGTAGTGACTGCTCATTAGACCTTTGTTAAATGCTCAGAATTTAGAAATAAGAGTTGCAGGCCTTTCTGTTTAAATCTGTGGCATTTAACCTACAGTGTATGACATCTTAAAATGAGTGAACAAAGTGATATATAAAACAAACAAACTTGAAAAAATAGTAGATTAAGAATTATTTCTGAAAATCTATTTTAAATATGAATGTAAAATTTTCATTGTAAGACTGAATTTCCGTAAACTGTAATTGAGGAAATACACACTGAATTAGAAGGTAGCTAAATGAGAATAGTAGATTGTAAAGAAGCTGGTGAATTTTTAAAGGAGAATTCATAATTGTTACATAATATGTATCTATGTATTTAACTGTAGTTTCAGAAATGTTTGTGTTCACTTTTCTAAATGAATAGACTTTTTTTTTTTCAGGGAAAATACTTGTTTGTTTTCCTGGTCTGTGTGTATGTTGTTGTCCTCAGTCTGTTGAAAAAATGTGCTGACATAAAATCTCTACAGCTCCAAGGTATTCAATGGATGTCAATTTAGCATTCATCTTTCTGTATTCATACTAAATATTATTAATAAATTTACTTTTTACTTGTATATTTTTTATACTGTAAGTTGCTTTAATTCTGCGATGCTAAAATTTTACGATTTTTTACAAGGGCACAATCCCAATGGTTTTGATTTCATGTTATAGGAAAATCTTTTAAAATTATGATTATGAAAGCATTGAAATGCTTTTAATATATTATTCACTATGGGTTTAATATCACAGAAAAAATGATAAATTTTAAATATAGTGAAATTAAAACAATCATGTTGATTTCCAAATCTACACTAATTTAATCTGTAAGATACTTTTCTGGTACATATTTTATAATAATTTGATTTCAAAGTCCAAGCAATCTATGTATGTTTACTTGCATTATTTAGGATCAGAATTTGTCTTTTACTGTTCATCTTTCTTTCTTCTTTTTAGAAAATTTGGTATGTGGAAGATTTTTAAGGAAATTTATTAATCGTTGGATACATAGACTGTGGATGGTATCAATGACACCCAAACTTTATCTGACTTTAGTTGGATTTACAATATACGTAGCAATTGGTAAGACAGTGCAATTATGTGATTTGTATGTTTTTTGTTTTTTTTGTTTTTTGTTTTGGTTTTTTTGGTTTTTGGTAGGTATGGCAAATTTTTCTCAAGGAAAGTTATTCAAGTTATTACTATAACGATACTAACAAAATTCCCGAAATTTTTTCGTTATACTGGAGGTACCGTTCTCATATTGAAAAATTAATCTCCATTAATGTAAAAATGGCTTATACATCAGCGTCCATTACTGTACTCATGACTTGAATATAATATCTCCACTGCCGTTGGTTGTTTGTTTTACATCCTGTCAAGAATTTTTCACTCATATGGAGGCACCATTTGTAAGTGAAGTACCACAAATTTAGTGCTTACGGTTGTAGCAGTGAGGGTTCTTTAATGTGCCAACACCTGCCACGACACGGGACCTCTGTTTTTAAGATCATATCTAAAAACTCATAATTCTCACTTCTAATTGCCGAGCAGTGACAAATGCAATCTATATATGTTCACTTTGCATTATTTAGAATCAGAATTTGTCTTTTTCTGTTCATCTTTCTTTCTTCTTTTTAGAAAATTTGGTATGTGGAAGATTTTTAAGTGAAATGTGAAAATTATAATTGAACCTTATGAAAAATAATGATTTCACAATCTAAATCTGAGTTTTGACGTGAGTTTCTAATAAGAAATCCAGGCCTGAACTTCTAAGCAGGTAGATAGTTGCATTGTAATCCATTATTACTCAGTTGTTGAAGAGTATTTTTGAAATATTGTCATATTATTGTTTTTGGCTTTATATCTTAACAAATTGTAATGATAACCATTTCCTCATGAATGCAGTTGTGAAAAATGTGCACATGAATCTTGATAAATATAGTGCAAGGTATATCTACAATGTAACAGCTTAGAATTCCAACAGAAGTGAAAGTAAAATGTAAATACAAGAAGTAAATATTTTTAAAATGCATGAGGATATGAATTGCAATGCTACATGCCAGCATATTTTCCTTGAAGTGCTAATGCATTTCATGAAGAATGCTGGTGTGAATCATCACAGTTTACACCTCAAGTATTTTCAAAAATGAAATTTATTTCTTTATTGTATTTAGACCTGAAATTATAAATTCAACTTCATAAAAATCAGAATTTTTTTCACGTGATAAATGGTACCTATACTCCACTCATCTTCATTTCAGGGAGTTTAATTTTGCCCTCTTACTTTTTTTTAGCCCACCTGAGCTGAAAATTCTAGTGAATTTTTGTCTTTTGTCTGTCCATCTGTCTGTCCATAAACTTTTAACATTTTCATCTTCTCCAGAACCACTAGGCCAATTTCAATCAAATTTGGTACAGGGGTGTGCAGTTACAATCGCCTGATACCTGGGGCTACCGATTTTAGAGGTTGGGTGGGCAAAAATCAATGCTGTGGTAGCTGTTCGGACTAGTAAATCTAAAGTGAAAGTAAACAGATTATTTGTTGTACTACTGTTAATATTAGTATTACATATGAATTAATGTTATTAACAGTCTTCCAACAGTCTGTTGGAATTTCCATGGGCATGAATTATGCTCCTTTGTTAGCTGACTTGTTTTTATATTCTTATGAAGCAGAATTCATTCAAAAGCTTCTACATGAGAAAAAAAAACCTCTTGCTGCGGCCTTCAATTCTACATTTAGATATATTAGTGACGTTTTGTCTATTAACAATGATCATTTTCATTCATATGTCTATTCAATATATCCCAGTGAACTTGAAATAAAGACACCTCTTCTGCTCCATACTTAGATATTTTACTGATAATAGATGCAGGCATCAAACTAACTACTCAACTTCATGACAAACAGGATGATTTCAATTTCTCCATCGTCAACTTCCCTTATTTATGTGGCAACATTCCATCATCACCTGCATATGGTGTTTATATCTCCCAACTGATTCAATATGCAAGAGCTTGTTCTTCATATGATCAGTTTTTAAATTGAGGCAGGCTACTAACAAAGAAGTTGATGTTACAGGGGTTTGTACAGTCTCAACTAAAGTCAGCATTTTGCAAATTTTATGGTCATTATAATGATCTAGTTTGCCAGTACAACTTACCATTAAGTCAAATACTGTCTGATGTGTTTCATACCAATTGTTAGGCCGTTCTTGGCACACTGATTCTGACTATGGATTGTTCTGTTTACCTGATCGGAATGTAGGGCTCATGGCGAGTGTGACCGGTCGACAGGGGATGCTTACTCCTCCTAGGCACCTGATCCCACCACTGGTATGACCAGGGGTCCGTGTTTGCCTATCTCTGATTTGTATTTTCTATAGGAATTATGAGATTGAATACTGTTAGTTATCTTGGCCTTTTCATCGCTATGTCAAAATCTTCAATCCATTATAATGTATGTGATTGTGCCCTTGGTCTTATCCAGAACAGCAAGATCATATTAGTCATATTGGTGTTGAGGCATTTCTGTGTTTTATGAATTCATTTTCAGTTATGTAGTGATCCTTTAGGGCTAGGTTGGGACCACAAAACGGGGTCAAAATTTTTCATGGGAATAAAGATTGATTTAAAAAAGAACTTTTGAAAAAATCACAACAGATGAACAATGGCAGGGCTGAGTGACTCAGGTGAGCGATGTGGCCCATGGGCTTCTTGTTAATGTAATGTTCCTTTATTCAGTACAGGTATACAATGTAGGAAAATATTTGTTTTGTTTGTCATTTGCAGGTCCTTGGTTTTTGGCAGAGGTGATAGATGGCCACGCTGGTGTACTGTTTGTATGGGGACTCTATGTTAAAGGGGCTTTCCTACCAGGGTGTCTTGCCTACATTTATGGAATATTTCAGGTAAACAAACATACCTGTATAATGATAGTGACATCTGATCAAGGTATTTTTTTATTATTATTTATCACTTGTATAGATATTTAAATACATGTACAGTTGAGCTTCATTATCTTGAACTTTGATATCTCCAATACCATGGGCATGTCGAAGTAGTTGCCAGCTCAACTACATTTTCTTTATGTATTTTAACCTCAATATCTCAAACCCTTGAATATCTCAAAGTTTCTTTTTGGCACCATCAAGTTCAAGATAAGAAAGTTTGACTGGATATTGAATCATTTTTAATAACAGAAAATTTAGGTTATCTAAAATTATCATGCTTCCTGTTAGTATGTCCGTATATATTCAACACCCTACTATTTTCGCATAGTGCATGCTACTATATTCACCTAGTGCACAGTTATTTATAGATCTCCATGTAACTTTACTTTTTTTGTTTTCTTCAAACTTCCCACTTATAATATAAATTAATTTATTCATAAAAATAGTGTGTTCATTTCAGGATTCAAACCCAGATCCGCTTGCTTTCTTAGTGAACATGCTAACCATTACACCAAAGTAGCTCCTATACCAATGTTGATAAATCATATATATAAACGAAAGTTTACCATTAACAACTATAACAGTTATAAAGAAAACTATATGATTAACTGAGAAATTAGATTAATAATATAGCCATCCAATTTAAATGATTATATTCCAACAGAATAACAAACTAGTTAGATTTAATACCGCATTTAAAATACTCCATCGTTCAACAATGGCAACTTCCATTCAGGGTTATTGCCCTTGAAACATAAATATTGATCTTTTAAAAAAATATAGACAGTGAGCATAATAATAATAATAATAATGTTACATTTTGCATGTCCTATGCCAAAATAGTAGTCAGGGTTATGACGCATAGTCCACTCACCTTCCGCTCGTGGACCATGCATCAAAACTCCGTCTATTATTTTGGCATAGTATACACAAAATGTAACATTATTATATAAATGGTATGTGAAATATTGGTTAAATTTGTGGTGTTCAAATTAGCTTTAAGTCTGAGTATGAATGGAACTGTACAGTGTAAATTCTCCATGCTTTATAGATGGTGACTTTTAACATTCCACTGCTGTTCCACATGGGCTACGTCCTAGGTTACCCACAATCCTTCAGTGAGAATAGTAGAAGCCGATTTTCCCACAGACTGCGACATTTGTACATTCCAATGGCTATACTGATCATATTTCAGTCGTACATAACACTTGAAGAATTCCCTCAGGCTTATGGACACAATGCCATAATTCTGGGACCCGTGAGAACAGGGTCTATATTTGTGGGACTATATTGTTATCGTGTAGCCAGAGCCCATCATTGTAAGAGCACAGTTCACTCAAGTTGATGACTACTACAAATATATTGAATTTTTTTTTTTAATTATTGCATGAAATGTTCTTATGATGTTCTTGATAGTATTGTTTGTAAAATCTTGTTTCTTTTCTTAAAAAAGAATTTCATGTGCATTCATTATAAGGAGTATTTGTAAAGTGTGCAATTTTTTAGAATAATTTGAAGTTGGTGTTTTCATGAACATTTATAGGAGTCAATCTAATTAAAGTCAGCTCCTTGATCCGCTCTTTTTCTATATTGACAATATTAAAAAAATTTTGTTTTGTTTGTTTTACGTCCAGTCGAGAATTTTTCACTCATATTGAGATGTCACCAGTTGTACATGAAGTGCCACAAATTTAGACCAATGCTTAGCGCTCAGGGCCGTAGCAGTGAGGGTTCTTTAACATGCCAACGCCTACCGTGACGCAGGACCTCTGTTTTTAAGGTCATATCCGAAAGACCTGTGATTCTCACTTCTAAATGCCAAGTGTTTGACAAAGGAGCAATCACTACCTATTTTTACGTCTTAGGTTTGACGCGGCCATGGCATGAGCGGGGCTCGAACTCACAACCTCGCGGCTACAAAGTACACGCTCTAACCACTGAGCTACCACAACCAGTTCAAGGAGCAGATCGAGAAGCTGATTTTAATCTGATTGTCATTTAATCATTTTATGACAGGACATTTCATGTGATAGTCATAATACAAGTTGTCTTTCAAATGCTGTATTTGTAGTATTTCCTGTTTGTGAATGTAAAACTATACTGATATACCCCCCCCCCCCCATCTCTGATGTCTGGTTAACACAGGTAAAATTTCTTCTTTAGTTCTGAAGTTACTCAATACAAGTTACTGTACTAGTCTAATTTTCATTAGTGGTATAAACAATCTATGTACTAGTATCTGATTACATGTGTTACATTTTGGAAATGTAGATGTGGATAACTATGCCTGAACAGAATGATCAGTGAATCTATGTTTGATTGCAAGGCAGGTCTGAGTATTTTATGAAGAAATGTATACATATCAAGTTGACTACTGGTAGATAAAGACCTTGTCTACTTTGATAGCTTTTGTCAGTTAGTTTAAACTGTACCTGTGGGAAATAAACATATAATTTATTTAGTCTTTTGTGATTACTCGGGGCATTAACACAGATGCATGAATATTAAAGTTGTTTGCAGTATGAAACCTGAAAAGATGGGTATCAGTTGAGGAAAAGTAATCCAGTATTATCATTTTCTATTTCCTTCCTCATATTTTCTTCCTTTAATAAAAAAATCACCATTATTTTGGGCGATTTCAGACATATGTTTTATTTTTAGCTCACCTGTAAATTTTCCACATTTTTTACTTCTTTTCAAGAATCACAGGGCCATTTTCAACAAAATTTGGAATAAAGTATCCTTTGATATAAGGAACTCAGGTTCTTGGCATGAAGGACCACACCTTTTAAGGGGAGATAATTAAGTAATAGTAAAAATAGTTTGGGATGTTTTCAAAAATCTTTTCAAGAAGCAGTAAGTCAAAAAAGTAATAACTTTCTTAAAATTTTCTTTATTTGAGAAAAATCAAATATGTTGTAATCATGATACATACAACTATAAAGGTGTCATAATTACACATAAGAATATATAGAAAAATTGTTTTAAAATCTTCATCTCAATTACTGAGAGACAATATGTCATATTAACTATGCAAACATCCTCATATAGTGTAGATTCAAATCTGTTCACAGCATTACCCCTATATAACAAGGAATATACTGAAAATTCTGCAAAAGGTTTTGTGGTATGAAGATTCAAGTTTGTTCCCACCATGCCATGTATGATGAAATTGATTAATTCATGTTTTACACCAGAAACTGCAAACAGTGTGGCCCATTGGCCTTTTTGCTTTGTGATGAGATTAGGTTAGGCTTCTATGGGTCTTTTCGCAGTCATAGTACAACTGCACTCCTGTAATAGACTGATGTAGACTGGAGTGTTGACCTAACACTGATATACATGTACATGCATCAACATAAAACCCTTAGTGGTCACACTGGTCAAGAAAGGTTTAGATGTGCTTCCGTTATGTTATTTTATCTGCCTATCAATAACCCTTGCAGTTCCTGTATAATCCTAGATAAAGGCCATAAATACTTTATACTGCTGTATCCTTGTGGTTCTTGAAAGGAAATTTTAACTCTAAGGATTCAGGAGTTTAGGAGGATGGGAATGGGACAGATCTTTTGACTAGTAAGCAAAAAAAAAACAACAAACAAACAAAAAAAACAAAAAATGCTTACATAATCATAAATTAAATCTTAAATCATTAGAAAATTTATAATAAAAAGATTATACTGAGCTGCTCCAGGAAAGCAGGATTTCGAGAGATTCGACACTGTAAGATTAGGGAAAGTCTCTTCCCACCCACCCATCCCAAAAAAAACCCACACAAACCTGTTCTGTTCTCTGGATGTTATTCCAAGATGTAAAAACCATGTATAAGTGTAAAAGCTGCCCTTTCTCTCTCTCTCTCTCTCTCTTACGTACGTACGTATGTAAATAATCTGGTTTCGAAATTGATAAGGTATAGAAATAGAAAGCCAAGAAAGTTAGCAATCCCATTCCAATTTCAACTCGGGTTTTTTGTTGGTTTTGTTTTTGTTGGTTTTTTTTTGTTTGTTTGTTTGGTTTTTTTGGGGTTTTTTGTTTTTGTTTTTTTTTTTTTGGTGTGTGTTTTTTTTTTTCTTTTCTTTTTTTATATGACTGTATTCATGTTATTATAAAATGAAACAAGCCTTAAATAGTCTTAAGTCTAAAATATCCTAGATCCACCACTGCAGAGAAGGGCTCCAGTAACGTTGCAGAGTCCAAAAATATCACTTTTTATGAATTATACATTTACCTCCTGCTTGCGGTACTACAGCAAGATGCTGTGTATGAGAAATGCGCCCACTTTGCACATCGTCAGTTCTGTGGTACTGTGTCTGTTGTTATTTTGCAATTGGACCTGAGCGTGGCGGAATGCGGGCTTGCTGACCGCACAACTCTATACAGTAGTAGACAGGGGGTGTTAATTAATTAGACAGAACACCAAGGATATTTTAAAGTTGTAACAGGGAGAGAAGACATTGGTTTTGTGTTTCTGAGATACACACGATATCTCGTTTCCTGGAGTAATTGACCAAAAAAATTGACATGTAAATATTGATCGAAATTTATTTTTGTAATTTAATGCGAATTGATAATATCTCAAATATTTTGATATTGATAGTCACTGGGGATTTTGTGCAGGAGAACGTGTCGTGGCACTTATAACGTACATGTTCTTATAGTGGCACTAGAAACACCCTTGTCCATGTCTTTGATGTTTTCCGTTGCAGTCAAAATTCTTTCAGAAAAACAAGATGATATTTGATAAAAGAGTGGTGATTGGACTTGTTTATGCCATTGAATTAGACTGCGCCATATTTCAGCTTTGAGACGTGTGGGTCACATTATTCTTTTCAATCTAATTAAAATTAGATGTTAGATCCGCTTGCATACTTTTATACATAATGTATGGAGGCGGATCTAACATCTAATTTTAACTAGGCTTGTTACTCATTCTTATTTACGTTTGTAGCATTTATAATAATAATAATGATTGGGTTTTATATAGCGCTATTCCAGCATATGCTGCTCAAAGCGCTTCACAATACGTTTAACGCTAAAATGTATGGAACGCAAAATTAACATAACGCAATTAATCGAGGATATAATTGATTATTTGAAAATATCATTATATCAATTATTGCGCGCAATAATTCAGTTAAAGCGCGCATCAAATCAATTATTGCTCTAATCAGTTGAACTGATGTGCGCGTCAATTCAATTTTTGCTATCAATTAAATGGATGGGCGCATCAATGTGGGGAAATTATTACTCGTAAAATTTTAAATTTGGCATGTTATAAATGACTTCATGATTTCTTAAATTCAGTCGAAGATATCTTAAAGTACCAACTACGTCTTTGTATAAGGAATCAATGTGCGCATCAACCTTTAAAGAGAGCAACAATTCAATTGAAACAAAATTGTGAATTTCATGATCCCCAGGGTGGAGGTTCTAACTCTAGGAAGGGGCCAAACTTGGTATATATATAATGCACTTGTTTAAAACATTGGATAATATCTTCTTTAATGCTGTTGATACGATACTAAATTGAAAATGAATTGATATTTAGAAGGAATAGGTAGTCCATTTTACCAGAATTGTAAATTTCGTGATCCTAGGGAGTAAGGGTTTGGTTCCAGGGTGGAGCCAAAAGTATCATAGTGATTATTGTCCTTATCATTTGAAAGACTTCTTGATGTTTGCTGATATGGTATAAAAACTAAATGCATATATAGGGAAAACAGAAATGGACGTACCAAACTTGTGAACTTCGCAGCCATATGGTTATGACTCCAGTACAGGATCAAATTACATTAATCATACCATGTTAATGTTACATGTAGTGTGTAAAGCCACTCATCAGTATAGGCACTTTCAAGGGTATTGTAAAAGTTCGAAGAATACATCTTGTTTTA
>JAMZEH010000049.1:835000-900000 GCA_024699665.1 Ostrea denselamellosa | reverse complement strand
CATTATTATCTGCTGTTAGACTTTAAAAAATTCCTTAGTTTTTATAGGTATAGATATATAGAGATCTATGTTACATGCAATATACTACTAAATCATTCATGTCACAGTTCTGATCGGAACGCATGAACCACACTCAGATCATTGAAAACATCAAACTAATGAAGAGTTCTCGTTAAAGAAAAAACAAACACAAAATTAAGATGACTGATTATACAGCTACAAGATTGTACAAAACATCAGATCTGTACGTATATACAGCATAACAAACAGGACAGGGAGGACACACCCCCTTGTTAGATCTCCAGAACAAAGAAACATTGATAACAATATTTATTTAAACATTTCACAATAAACAGCTGCTCTAGCCTGGAAGATCCTGATTCTCATGTAAAAACGGAATTTCACTACACTAAATAGTTAAAAGGACTAACAGATCTCAAGATTCATTCTGCAAAATTATTAAAAGAAACTTTGATGTACATTAATGTCCCATATTACCCCCCCCCCCCCCTTCTCCTTTATCTGTAAGATATTTGTCTGTCAGGTCTCTGACGTGCCTATATATATGTCATGTACATATATTATACGCTCCAATATAGAAAACATTAAGGGAATTTAAATGGCTTGTTTTACCAATTTGTTTTCACACCATAAACAATAATTCTTATGTAACAGTACCTTGACATGTGTTATCTATGAAACTTTTCATTTTGTTATTTAGTACATTCCACAATGATTCTAAATGTTTATAGCTACACAATGCCAAATACCTCCTTTATTTGTCTAAATATTTACCTACACAATGCAAAACATTTTAAATCTGGTTTTTTCAAAATGTTGATCTTATAACCACCCCTTTTCCCCAAACAAGTTCAAGCACCAGAACGGCAACACTGAGGGGAAAATGTAGTATTCAAGTAAAATCTGTATCAGCCTTTCGGACAACTTTGGATATTGTGATATTTATGTCGACTTTGTGGAGCATGTATGAATCTTAATTACGACACTGAAGCACCTAATTTACCTCTGTGGAGTCTTATTCTTACTATTGACCACTACATGCATTCAGGATATACAATAATGAACATCAACTCAAAAACGAAAAATTTCTTCTACATGGATCCAATATAAATCTCATAAATAAGGTGTGAATATTGTAGCAGAATGGAATTTTTCCAATTTTTATCATATAATCTTGCCTGGCAAATTCTTACATGGGATAGCCCGACAGCTATGATTCAGTCTCTAGATTTCATCCACACGGCTCTTTCAAATTTGTAATCTTTGGACTTCTGTGAGGATTAATATCTAGGGAGAGTAAATTCAGGTATGCCCTATACTACATCTAAACTTTGAATAGGACAGTAGGCCTGCCCTCTTCAGTCTGGACACAAGCACCTGGCAGGGGTCTCGGCCCAGGGTACACACCACTTTGCATTAAGGGTTATGAGTATGGTTTCAAATTTACAACTTTATCAGCAGTATCAATGATGCGTCTATTCACTCGTTACACTGCTGTTTTCATTGTCTGTGACACTTCGTAGTTCCTTCTCGCTTTCTTCTAGAATGGAGATAAGATTGTCCAGACCAAACAAATACCCATCTTCGTGATTGCCTTCCACCCAGGGGCTACGATGATTGACCTTGACATGATCTGGGAGGGGGTTTGTTTTCCCGAAGTCAATCATCCATACACTTGCCTGTCCTGTTTTATCATGGACGAACAACAAAGAGCTGCCAATGACCTGCAATTTACAGTAATTAAAATGATACAATGTAAGACAGGGATGATATGAAGTTTATAGAATGAAAGCATACGAATAAATTTGTTTATAATAATTAACTGACATATTATTTTAATAACAATATTATCTTGTTTTTGAAATTTCACTAACCTCATGTGAGCTAAAGAATTCAGAAACCTCCTGAGTGGATCGGATTGCTTTTAAATGCTTGATGTATCGAGACTGTAAAAATAAAATATCAGCAACTTGACATTAACATGAGAAGTTCAAACAAAGAATGAGATATCTGCAGTGTAACCGTCCAGAATATTTATTTTGGCAACAGATATCGAACCACCAAAAATCATGAAATTTTCCCTCTCATGCATGTAGAATACCCTGCATCACTTGTAAAGATTTGAGAAACCTTTCATTTATAATTTAATCATTTTCCAAATCAAAGAAACACCCATTAAGTTCTCTGAATTTCTATTTACTAAATGGAACACCTTTTCAGCCACGTTGCAGATGTCAGATCTTAACAAAGAATCAACACTTCATCTCTAATATAACCTGATCGTCACCCATATACTTAACACAGTATCTCCATGACCAATAACTGACCTGAGGCAAATATTCAGATGTCAAGGACACTGGTAAACAAAGACTAATGTACACCATATTGTGGCGCTTTATCTTATTTGATAGTATTTAAGATAACACAATGATTTTCAAATTTATAACCTCCTTCAACATTCGTTAATAAAGATGTGCCTCCTGGCCATAAAATGTAGCATTTGATCATTTTCATAGTGCTTTTTTGCATGATATCTGAATGTACAGTGAATTTCAATTCAGTCTTTGAAATAAGACACTGGCCCAAAGACCAAGTAAAGTAAAATTGAGGTTTGGTTTTTAAAATAATTACACATACAAGACCACCAGACCAGTGCTTTTCATCAATATCACTGAAATTATATCATGTACTGAAATGGCATGATGACTTCAATCAAAATCAATCGTAAAGATTGTGTGTCTTCTATCCCATTTAAACTAATTTTGAATAAAGTCCTAAAAATGGGTTAATGTACTGTAGAACTCTTTTCAACACTGAGGAAAGTAATACTTTAAGTCTGATTTGGACCAGTGAATATTTCATTAGTCTAAGACAGTTGATTGTTTAAGTATTCAATCATAAGTACAAAAAAAAAAAAAAAAAAAAACGTAAAAATTTTGTTTCAAGTGTAGTGTGCGACTTCAAAGCATGATTATAGAGTTTTAAAGAATGACTCCTGTTAGTTCTTAAATTATATGATGATGGTCGATGTCAAAATGATTGGTGCACAAATAAGTTAAATTTGAAAAGAAAGACTTTTCCTTCAAGTAAATCATCCAAACACTTTTCGAATCCTGCTAATATGTTTATAATTATTTTTAGCAATCCCTGTTTTAATTTCATGTGTCTTCTCATTCCCTATATATTGCTATCATGTGTGCTGTTTGAGTCCAACTAGAAAATCATTCAGGCATGACCATCACATGACTGGAGTAAAATGGATTATCTGCAAGAAATATGGTGGGTGGGATGAGATAATGGCCTAGTCATGAATCCCTGTCCATTCTGATTAATACTAACATAAACTTCAACTTCAGTCCCCATGAAATGTTTCAAGGCTTCCTTGACTTCCTCACAGCTTCTGGTTTTCTTGAAGTTCTTACTGGAAGCACCATCCATTTTCTGCAAACGTCAAAAACCCAAGAAAATTTCAAACATGTAACTCAGTAATGATTAAAGTTCAAATCAGTTTATAAACATTTACAGTTGTCAACACAAGCAGAAACCATGCAGAAGTATACAGCTATACGTAAAGCTTCAAGTGAGAGTGTTACCCACAGGTATACCCTAAAAGAGTGGTCGTCATCCAACCAATCACAAGCCAATTTATAATCAACAGTTACCCACATGTATACCCTAATATAGAGGTTGTCATCCAACCAATCACAAGCCAATTTATAATCAACAATACCAGCAGTACCAGAGCTTCTCTGCACCCTCCCAAACAATCTGAATCCACATATTTTTTCCCCTATCATTTATTCCATATTACTTTCATTCATAAGTTTTCCTTATATCCCTAAATGAAGTAATCTGATATTTGTTTTCAGGGTTTGGTATAAAGAAAATTTCAACAAGGGTATTCCACTTTTTCTTCTGATGTCTATGTTTTTTGTTGTTGTTTTTATTGTTTTATTTTTTTTTTTTTTTTTTTTTTTGATTTTCAAGATAACTTGAAATGTGCTTTCTTTGGACCACCTGAACAGATAAATCTCTGTAACATCCTGAATCTTCAAAACTATACGGAAAAGATGAAGAGATGTGTGTAACACACAGTCACACATCTTCTGAGGAGTCACTTTTAGAAGAGGAAACTGTTAGTTATTAGAATTCTCCTGTGGATATAATACTTTACATTTTAAAATTCTCTCTATGATTTCCAATTTAAAACCAATTTCTCTCCAAATCAGAATTTAAATTTACAGCAAGCTCCATTTGACAACCATCTTCTGAACTTTTGTCCATAAAATGACCTGGTTCAAACAGATATAAAAAAATTTTTCCCCAAAATGACAAGCTTCTCTGACTCCAACTACACGGTTACCTTAATACCCTCTATTCGGAAGCCAAGTTGTGCAGATGAAGACATATCATCTCTCCATTGCATGTATCGGGGTTTAATGACAGCTCTCTGTGCATTCTCCTCTTCTGTAGGGGCTGATGGATCCACCTCAATCATTTTTTGGTACATATCCTACAAATACAAAACGTATTACACAAAGGATCTACTTGTTTAAACGTGACATTTGTGTATAATCTCTCCTACTGTTTAAACACCATTCTAAGACATTTTATCACTTAGACACTTCATCACTAGAAGTTCCAGTCCTTGAGATAAGCCAGTTGTTCTCTTACCTTCCTGAGTTTGGGTTTTTCACGAGCTTTTTCAAGCTCCTCCTCCAAATACGTCCTGGTTCCCATTTTGATATCCATGACACATGGTGATTTAAACTCACACAGCAGATCTTGTAACTGTAGATATTCTACAGCTAGATAAGGAAAAGACCTCCACTGATTGTTCAACAGAAACTGTCATATACGTATCCCAGTAACATATATCAGACACAAATTCAGTCCTAAGCTAATTATGATATTCAGTTATTTTCACTTTTACTTAATTTCAAAAAAAGAAAAAGAAAGGGAAAAAAAAAAGAAAAGGAAAAAAAAGGGAAAAAATCATTTACTTCTAGTACTATGTAACCTGTCTTTTAAAAATTAGTATTTATGTAACCTGTCTTATGATTTTTTTTTTTTTTTTTTTTTTTTTAATGATGTACAGCGCTTTAGAGCGATTATTTTGATCGAATAGGGCGCTATATAAAATGATTATTATTATTATTATTATTAATGAAACATTACTACAAAATGCAGGTTCTGGAGATTTTGCTTTTTCTGTGTTTCACAGATTTTCAAGGCCAGAACTGATACCTTCTTTGTACTTTTATATGCTTCCGTTATTGCATCCATTGCACCTTGCATATCCGAGTCTGATCAACTAATCTAACAGCTTAGGTACTACATCATATTTACCTCAAACACCTACATACAGAAGCATTAAAATCTAAAGGTGTAAATAGATCAATGATTCGCAGGGTTTTGTATTTTTTAAATCTAATTTTCCACAAGCTCTATAAGGTTTGACTATCGGTATTCACAACCTTGTCTGTTACGGGTCTGAGTTACGTAAGGATACTTTCGTTGTTTTTGAAGACATCACCTCTGTATTCTGGTACATAAGATCGCAGTACATCTTTCATTAATTTGTCAAATGCCTTCTGTTCTTTGGAATCGTACTTCTTTAATACAGCTCCTGGTTCACCTGCCTGAAAATTCCCTGCAAATCAAAAACTATCATATTATTTATCGATCAACTGTGGTATTTTCAACCTCAACCCCCTCATTTCTTACTAACTGGTCATTTAAAAGTATATGTCACTACTTAATAGACAAAACAATGTTTTAGCAGTGAGTGCCATTTTTGTTTTGTAGTTGTTACCTTGGTGACCAGCAAGCTGTATCCATGGATACCTGTGTTTCTTAAACTGCTGAATGAAGGGAGACCAGTGTACAACATTGCGTATCTTCTTCCATGAACTTTGCTGTAAAAATAAAAAAATATCTTGGTTACAAACTGTTCATATCTGCACTCTGATTGCACTCAGAATATTTCTGATACTACAGCCCTGTAGGAAAAGCTTATTAAGTCCCAGATTCAAATCTGTTGTCAACCAGTGTTGACTTTAATAAAGTGTCTTCCTTATTTCCTAAATACAGAACATTTTTAAATATTAAGATATCAAAATACATATGTACTTAGTACACCAAGCAGACATTTTGTTTCATTTCCTTTGTGACCTGCTTATGCATTCTGGGACAGTAATTTGTAACTTGCAGACTGCAATAATTCATCACTGAATCCACAAGCAAAACCCTTTTTTTCCCCTTTTTTTAAATTTTTAATATTTAATCTAATCTTCATTTCTCATACTGGTATTTATAAAGTATCTACTCATTGAACATCATATACCACTGTACATGTTTGTAAAACTGACTAACGTCGCCTACACAAACTCTGCACGCTGTTGATTAAATGATAAACACAGATTATATCTATCATTTTCTACCATGTACGACTACAGAATTAATGTTTTTTTAATATTATTTTATCTAAATAAACTCCTGTATTTATCATTTATCATGTTTACTATAAACATGTATTCATTTCACAAACAAATATTTACCACAATGTAGTCAGTCTCCTATTTCCAAGTGCAAAAGTATTGCTGATTACGATCTTATATATCATAATTAAATATGTGTGTACTCCGTAAACGTGTCACTTAATACCTCTCATTGCACCAAATAACACGAAAACAAGTCAAATCAAATATGATCATGCAAACTGCTGATTCTATCATCTGAACTGGAGTTACGTTTCTGTGTTTACAACATCAGGGACTACTCCCTTACAAAATGGGTCCAGTCCAGTACTAAACAAAACATGTTCAGTTCATAATGATTTCATCACCAAGCTAAGGACAGGTCACCAGGCACTGTCTGGTGAGAGATTATAATGACACACCATGCAAAATGTACTCACATTGAAATATATATTATCATATGAATTAGTTGGGGTTTTTTTGTCGTGGATATCAAAATGGAAACAAGAAAACATCATTGCATCTAAAATGTCATAATAGTATAAGAGCAGGAATTATATAAGGTTCAAAATGGTAATTAAAACGGGTAGTTCCTCTGCCAAATTTCTCTACACTGACCTTCTGTAGATGTTGAATCAGAAACAAACATCCATAAACAAACAGAGATACCAACAAACTGACCACCATCCTAAAGTTACTGGAAACAGACCCCATCTGCTCCACACCACCATAAAACCACAAACTGTTAGGTGCTGTGGTAATAAGTAACATATTAACCTTGCATAACACCCCATAACCTTCCCCCATCTTCCCTCTGTCAGAGAGACCTTAAAGGCAGAGAACCACCTAAATCATTCACAGCTATATTATGGCCATTGTCTGATAAACTTGGAACTGAATAACCATGGCTTCTTGGTAGTGTCGGTGTGAGCAATGTTAGACAGGAGAACCACGTACTTTATTGGTATTACTAGCTAGCAAATAATCTGAGACTACGAGGCAAAAATACAAAGGGTCGTCAACAATGAGCCAACACATCTAGACTACACTGTTGGGTTGTCTTTGATCATAAAATCTTCTCACTTCAAATTTGCATCAATTTGAATTTTATGTCACTTACAGTCACGTACAGATAATACATTGTTTTCTAGAAAACGCACTTTCATTAGAATTTCATAAAGAAGGATAAAACATAAAATTGATACATTTGTAACATAAAGTATAGTATACTTAGGTTGGCTTTTAGGATTCTGACAATAGCGTAAAAACAACAGATATGTCATTTCCCCACATATCTTACCTTACTATCAACATGAATTAAGTCCTGGTTTTTAACAATAATGAATTCTCCCTGAACTCTACAATTGCCAGGGAGCTGGTACAGCGGAGTGGACATGACTTCCATTATTCCTGCTTTTCAAACACTCAACTGATTCTCTCTGATTCTCCTAAAAACTCATCACCAACTCTTACAGCCACCAGGTAACACACATCACATTTCTCGCGGAAGCTCTTCCGCACATGTAAGGCATGATTCAGGACTGCTCCTTGTCACTTCCACGGCAAAGTCCTCCCACACCAAGTCAAACAATCCAATATACTGGTTGTCGCTGATCAAAATATCACTCGTCAGGGACTGACAGCTGTCACAATATGTACGACTTCAGGTGACATTTCAGCAGAGAATACAGGCTGTCTTGCATGCCTGATTTCACACACTATAACTTTATAACTTGTGTATTGGCTGGAGATGGGGTTAATGGACCATATCATGACTGAAAATAGGTCACACCAGATTGTAATAGTCAAGAAATGAGGGAGGGGGAGGGATACAATGTGTGTATGCTCCAGTGACCATGAGATCGAGCTAACTTATCGTCTTATGAAGAAATCCCAAAACATTCTTTAGTCTCTCACCTGACATTTTACTTCACCATTATTTGACTGATTTGGTAATTCTTGTTCAAATTTTATTGTATGGGGGAGAATACTTCTTGAAACATTTTTTATATGTAGGTTTTAATCAACTGTATCAGTATACCTGAAAGTCTTTTGTCAATTATTATTACATGTATTATGAATTACACATGTACAATAAATGTTCATTAAAATTCTGGTGAATTAATATTCATACTTTGTGATATACGAATGGCATTTCCAAGCGAAATGTTTTTTTCATTGTATATTTAAATGGGATGTAAATTCATGCTGGATGCAATTTCTTCACATTTCAGGAAACACAATCTGACATTCTTGTCATTTTAACACCATTCGAAATTGAAACCTATATTATATATATATATATATATATATATATATATATATATATATATATATATATCGAATCGATCTGTGTGTGTGTGTGTGTGTGTGTGTGTGAGAATGAGACACATGTTTATATACTTGCTCATATACCTTTGATAGATACATTGGTACCGAGATATAATAAATAATTGGATATTAAGCAAATAATTTTGAAAAGACACGAGAGTAATGAACTGAGTCACTGCATACTTTCATGAAAAGTTGTAATTTATGTACATTTATTTCAAAAATGAAGTTTATTTCTTACAATTACATTCTACTTTCATTTCTGTCAGAATTCCCAGCCCGTTCAAATAGACATACTATATCCACTGGTATTCACACTGTGTACAACTGCAATGCGTTCATGAGGAAATGGCTAATTTGTAGATAAATCGAGATAATGGCAAAGTGATGCAATTCCCTCCCCCACAAAAACTTGTGTTGTGATGATATTACATCTAGATTTTAAATTAATATGTAATCTATTCAAATAAACCCATTAAAATTCTAGTCATGTATTGGAGATAATTTATAATACTTAATTAATACAGAGTGGGAGTTATGCTTTTTATAAAATTATGATGGATCATAAAATGATTTAATTAGAACACATTTAGAGATGTTGCATTACTTAATAATTAGCAATACCGATCAATTACCTGGAAATGGCCAGTTAAATTTGAATTTTCACCATTAATGAAATTTTGAGTTGTTGTCACCTGACAAAAAAAAAAAAAAAAAAGGAAAAAGTAAGAAGCTTTTGGAGACTATGCGGTTGTTCAAACCATCAAATACAGCATCGTATTTCTATAATTCATGTACTGTGCCTGTATAATTTCCTTTAACAGTATATCCTCGTCAGTCACTAAATCCTCTTTTAATATTAATGTCTATTTCTAGACAGATGTAACACCCCAGAATATCAATATGGATTGTAAAATATTATGGAAGATTTCCAGGATTGTAACGTGACAAGAAAATCAATTTGGATGTCAAATTGATCAAGTCTGACGTAATCTTCTTTTAGGCTCCAGACTTTTAATTAGAACTTGGAATACATGAAACTGTATATTTCCTCAAGGCAAATACCACCTCTTTGACATTACTCGGGATATGACGCAAGCACAGAGGGGAAACAAGACATATTTTATTCACCATTGTATTTTAAAAGATTTTATTTGATCAGTGCCAGATTGAAGTGGAACAAGAGAAACACATTTCAGATTGACTACAACATACTAGATTATTGCTCACCACATAGTGACAAAATGAATGAATTTAACAGCAAAGTTCATTATAATGGGTCGACTCAGTGCAGTTCTGCATCAAGTTATTTCATAACCTACCCAAATCACATATTTTGCTATTACATGTAACTTTATTCCACATATGTAATTCATCTCACTTGATATAATTATATATTTTAAATGAATTAATTTTAAGATGAATTTCACCAATAATATGTCAAGCAATAATGACATCACAAAGGTTTATGTATGTTATATACAAAAGAGTGCATTAGTGCTAAGCATATGGATTCTGGCATATACGTCAAATATGGCTTAACTTTGGCAACATTATGCAGCAAGGTGGAAATTGCTGCTGGAATTTCTATTCATATAATTGCAATTCTGTAATCCATCATAAACTTGACAACAAGAGGACCATGGACCACATCACTCACTTGAGTCACTTTGGCCCATATTTAAAGATTTTCCCTGTATATTTGGATGTAAAACTTTGATCCTTTTTGAGGACCTATCCTACCCCCTCAGGCCATGATTTTAAAAAAATTGAATCTGCATATGTCAGAAAGCTGCCATGTAAACTTATCTGACTCAATGGTTCTTAAGAAGATTTTAAAAGATTTTTTCCTATATTTCCGCATGTAAAGATTTGATCCCCTATTGTGGTCCCACTCAACCCCTGGGGACAATGATTTTAATAAACTTGAATCTGCCTTATGCCAGAAAGCTTCCATATAAATTTGAACTTTATTGGGCCAGTGGTTCTTGAGAAGATTTTTAAATGACCCCATCCTATTTTTGCATTTTTGTAATTATCTCCCCTTTGAAGGGGGCATGGCCCTCATTTGAACAAATTTGAATCCCCTTCACCCATTGATGATTTGTACCAGTTAGATTAAAATTGCCCCAGTGGTTGTAGAGAAGATTTTTAAAATTTGTCAGTATATTTTGCTACTTTGCAATTATCTTCCCTTGGAAAAGAGTGCTCTTCATTTGAACTAATTTGAATCACCTTCACCCAAGGATGCTTTCTGCCAAATTTGGTTGAAATTAGCCCAGTGGTTCTGGAGAAGATGTCGAAAATGTAAAAAGTTTACAGATAGATAGACAGTTGGAGAGACAGCAGGTGATCAGAAACAGGTGATCAGAAAAGATCCCATGAGCTTCAAACTCAGGAGAAATGGTTGCTAGATATATTTACATTTCCAATTTTTTAACTTTGATATTAATCTTTGCAAATTGTAATATTTGCATTTCCAATATTTTACATGTACCTTTGACAGCTTTATCTGAATTAATTAAATGTATAAATACAATAATAAAATTGACTTAATAATTTACAGTGTTAACCACTAAATTGAAGGCATTAACATACATTGCATTGAATGTTCATGTGAAAAAAGCTTTTGAACTTGAGCAGTTGTATGTTACTGTAAGCATCTTTCTATACAGCTTCCGAGATGAGTTCAGTCAAGTTCGTACCACATGGCTTGGTGTATATAGCCGATTATTTGTGGAATGGACCTGCACTGAACAGGATCTAAAGAGGCTTAACAATGTCTTGGAAACAAATGTCTACCACTAGTTGATCAGGACATGTATTATGATAATATGATTTCTTGATTAATTGTAATTAAAGAATTAATGTTGAGGTTGATGCATCTGGTGGAGGTATATAAATAATGAAAGCATGGGCTAATTTGTATAATCAGCTTTCATTATCGTACATAAAGTATTGCAAGCTTCATTGTTTTTATTATGTTCATGTAAAATACTCATACCTGAAACAATTGAAAAGACCATGTTTTTCCCTTGAGAGTAAAAACTACATCCTCCTGGGTGATAGTTATATAATCTAGCCATGAGAAACATTACTTATGAATAGGTGATATAAAACTAATCGTGAAATTAAAAGAGAGAGATTCGCAAAGCAATATCCTCTTGTGACGCAAGCACAATTTCTTATTTGAGTATACGTAAATATTGAAATTTGCATAGGATATTATTATGGAAAGACATTGGTGAATGTAAATATTAGTAAATAGTAAGCTGTAAATTACTGACATTCAATTGAGGTGTACTGAGCTGTGTTGATCTTGTACATTTTTAGGCATTATCAAAAAAAATAAAAATAGAAAGAAAAATGAAAACAAATAAGAAAATCAAAGGTCATTTGAAATGTGTATCATGTACCAGGTGCTGAGTGTGAAACTGAAAATTAGTTGTAATATCCCTATAATCCACAAAGTTGATCATATAATCCACAAAGTTGATCATATCCTTCATTATGATACCTGCTGTTAAAAAATTGCAGAGACAAAACAAAATGTGCAAACAAATATATCTCAGAAAATTTAAACATTCACTGCAATTGCTACACCTAGCTAAAATGTAACACTATATAGCAATTATTTTTCTCAAGGTTGAACCTGAATGTTGCAATTGTACACAATACTTGTTGACCACTTAAGAACTTTTTGCAAAAGAAAAAAAGTTTCTTTTTTTGCACCTTGTTATTTTCCCCCTTTACGCTCATAAAACAAGAATTATGTAAGCCTTGATGTGTTTCAAGAAACATCAATCTGACAGATAGGATAAATTGAGGTTGATTGTTTGAGCATGTTTCACAGTGGGTGAGGGGGGCTGTTGCTGCTGGGATATAAATTGGAATTTTTTTTATTTTTTTTTGCTTTATCCTTATTACCACACCCACAAATTTATGAATCTATACCTGTCGTGAGCCACGCTGGAATCAACTCTTTCGTATGATAAATGAGACATTCCCAAGATTTTTAGTTTCTTCTGTAACATTGTCAGGTACAAGTATACAACAAAAAATTGTCATATGCTGCTTCCCTCCCAAGAGGCCACCAATTAGTAGAGAGTATATCTGATGAGTACAATGACAGAAGATATAGCAGCTGTATTTAATAAACCTTCCTCAAGTTTTACATTGCAAGCGGTAATATTGAGTGCAGAAAGATTTGTGACTTAATGGGTTAAAAGCTATCTACACAATGTGCAGTTCTGGTTGCTGGAGTGCACAACAATAAACTACACATATAACAACTCACCCAATCAGCACAATCCAACTTCAAATAGAAATAAAACTCCAATCACTCATCAAGCATTCATATCTAATATTTACATCATAGGCTGATGCAGGAGTTATATAAACTGGTCATTATTCAAGGTGCCATGCAGGTCTTGTGATGGTGACCCCGCTCCTTCTGGACATTACCTTGTGGGGCTGCTGTGGTCCACATAACAAAGTTTGAGGTCAATGACTGTTGGCCATACCTTTTCCTAGTCTAGTAATTTAGTAAAGTGGCAATGTTAGATTGGTACTTTAGATTAGTACTATAACTACTCATGTGTGCCCCAAGGAAATATAGGTACAACTGATTCCCTCTTAAACATCACCAGGGAAGGCCATTATACCAGCAGAATCTGTGTGCAATGACAAATTGGAGCATGGATACACAAGCATGCTTTATATTGTGGAATTTCAAACGCCTGTTCCATATTGTCACCATGAGACCAGGCTACCAGGTCAAAAAAAAAAACAACCCACCTTTCCCATAAAAAAAACAAAAAACAGTGTAACTGCCTGGAAATCATTCATGAGCAAATTGTGCCAGTAAGGACCAGAGAAACATGCAGCCGGGGCAGACAAGAAATGTTTAATATCTAGAACAGAGAGAGAGAGAGAGAGAGATATAACAAATTCTCAAGAGAGAGTGCATGTCACTACAAGTTGTAAATAATTTTGTCTGATAGTTTGTAGGATTTTAAAGATCAAGTTGGTTCTGTTCTCCCTAAGGGAAGCCATCTACAAAACAATTTACTGACAGTGAAAGCTTTGTATTACACAGAGTTGACCTGAAGAACTTTTTAAGATTTGAAATCCTTTCCATCTCAAGTGACCCAGTTTGTAGCTGAGGAAATGAGCTGGTGGTGGGGGAGTGTGAAATGATCACACAGGTAAATTAATCATCTGGCCTAGTCAACAACACAGGTATCCCAGGTAAAGATTGTATAACCCACAGACATTCAAGTTTAAATATGAACACACAAGCGCAATTACTACAAACGCATCACATTGAAGTTGTACAGATCTTAAAGCATAGAATAATTTAACATTTCTTCCTTGTGCACACAAAATGCCTGCATACATCAAATGTCAACACTAAATATTCAAGTGCCTACTCCCACACAGGACCGAGTAAAAGCTTAAATTAGCATATCCTGACAAAAATGTTTTTGAACACTAGCTGGTATTGTCACCATTATAAAATCCAAGTTCAGAACAAATATCATGGGCCAACATTTTTTAGATTAATGGAGCTTTCATAGTCCCTATTATTCTCTGTCAAATCATAAATATATTTCCTTTGGAAAACTGCCATCTGACTTTGACAAAGAATTTTATGCACCAAATATGTACAACACAAACTATATGTATCTTGATTAATATACTTACCCTGGAGAATTTTTTTTCTGGAGGTTTTATGTCAACCAAGTGCTCCAGAATGCAGGCATCACATTCACAAGGGGGAGGTTCCCCAAACTGGTACTGAATGTCCCCATCAAATGTCTCTATTCCTACAGGATTGCTGATTTCTGGCCGGGGCAAGGAGGGATTAGTCTTGGAAGAAGTGCAGTCCTCCTCTCCATTCTCACTGTGTGCATGACTGTCAGAGGAATCACACTTCTCTCTTTTTTTGCACTCCATTCCTGAACCATACTCTCCATTAGGAATTCCAGGCATTTTTTCCTCCTGTCCTGTGTCTGCATTACACTTTTTCCTGCCCTCCCCAATCTGAGGATCAATAAGGCTACTCGGTACCTTAACAACTTGTTCCATGTTGTGTCTTCTTTCAACCCAGGGTACACTGCAATCTTCTTACATTGTAACAGCAAAGTTATATTTAGATCAGTGTTTCACCTGAATGAGCCACAGTGTATTGAATTTTTTTGAATTACTTGAATGGAGCAGAACAAAAACAAACACCCCAAGCACTTGACCAGGTTCTTCCTTAATACCTCCAATGCTGAACTCTATTGATAAACTGCACTAAATTTGTTCCATAAAAACTTTACAGTTTGTACAGCTGTTCAGGAAACCTCACTATATCTTCAGCAGGGGTACATAACACTGGGTGTTGAAAACAGCTCTGAAGTCATTTGTTAAAAGCCTAGAGTAACTTAGGTGTACACTGGTGGGAGTCATCAAGGTCAGATCTGAACTAATGAGAGTAAGCAGAGATCATGTGGAATCATCACAGGGCCCCTCAAGTCACTGGCATAGTGTAAATACCTCAGAATACAGGAACACTTGGTCAATCAATAGAGATTATAGAGTCGGCTATTGTTTTCCCTCTCAGTGATCCATCATTTTGCGACACATTTAGTGTGTTATGTACAGTCACCCACACTTCTGGGTTCTTCTCCATGTGATGTCTTCTGATTGACAGCCAGTGAAGGTTTTTCCAGCACTTGGACACTGATTTTGGAAATGGTTGCCTCAAACAATAACCTCTCTGTCCACTGTGTGTGAGCCAGGCTTAAAATAGATCACAAACACTTCACATCTGTTTCTCAATTAGGTAAATGACACTCTGCATATGTCATGTGTGCTGCAGATATTTGTGTATTAAATCTTTTTGTTTGTTATTCTTCTAATAATTGTTACATTATCCCACATTTAATGATCTAGACCTGGAATGCCTGACTCAGTGTATGATATCCCACATTTAATGATCTAGACCTCGGATGCCTGACTCAGTGTATGAATTTGTGGACCCTTTAACAATCTCAAGATCCAGAATAAGTTCTGCAATATCCCTGCATGAAACAAGCAGCTGCTGTACAATTATCATCCAGATTCCCTACTGTACTATTAACATCCACATTCCCTACTGTACATCCAGATTCACTACTGTACAATTATTATCCAGATTCACTATTGTACAATTATCATCCAGATTCACTACTGTACAATTATCATCCAGATTCACTACTGTACAATTATCATCCAGATTCACTACTGTACAATTAACATCCAGATTCCCTACTGTACATCCAGATCCCTACTGTACAATTAACATCCAGATTCCCTACTGTACATCCAGATTCACTACTTTACAATTACCATCCAGATTCCCTACTGCACTATTAACATCCTGATTCACTACTGAACAATTATCATCCAGATTCACTACTGTACAATTATTATCCAGATTCACTACTGTACAATTAACATCCAGATTCCCTACTGTACAATTAACATCCAGATTCCCTACTGTACATCCAGATTCACTACTTTACATTTAACATCCAGATTTACTACTATACAATTAACATCCAGATTCCCTACTGCACTATTAACATCCTGATTCACTACTGTACAATTATCATCCAGATTCACTACTGTACAATTAACATCCAGATTCACTACTGTACAATTAACATCCAGATTCCCTACTGTACATCCAGATTCACTACTTTACATTTAACATCCAGATTTACTACTATACAATTAACATCCAGATTCCCTACTGCACTATTAACATCCTGATTCACTACTGAACAATTATCATCCAGATTCCCTACTGTACAATTAACATCCAGATTCCCTACTGTACATCCAGATTCACTACTTTACATTTAACATCCAGATTTACTACTATACAATTAACATCCAGATTCCCTACTGCACTATTAACATCCTGATTCACTACTGAACAATTATCATCCAGATTCCCTACTGTACATCCAGATTCACTACTGTACAATTATTATCCAGATTCACTACTGTATCCAGATTCACTACTGTACAATTTGCATCCAGATTCACTACTGTACAATTAACATCCAGATTCCCTACTGTACATCCAGATTCACTACTTTACATTTAACATCCAGATTTACTACTATACAATTAACATCCAGATTCCCTACTGCACTATTAACATCCTGATTCACTACTGAACAGCCGCCCGCGTGGCGCAGTGGTTAGAGCGTCGGGCTCAAAGATCTGATGATCCTTAAGTCGGGGGTTCGAATCCCACTGTGGGACGTGGGTGCCGGTCTTTCGGATGAGACCGTATAAACCGAGCCTGCTCAAAGGCCCTGAGTGCCGAGCATAGGCCTAAATTTGCAGCCCTGTCACCGGTAATGGTGACAGCCGCCGGATAGCTGAAAAATTGCTCAGGCGGCTATAAACAAACAAACAAACACTACTGAACAATTATCATCCAGATTCCCTACTGTACATCCAGATTCACTACTGTACAATTATATCCAGATTCACTACTGTACAATTATCATCCAGATTCACTACTGTACAATTATCATCCAGATTCACTACTGTACAATTATTATCCAGATTCACTACTGTACATCCAGATTCACTACTGTACAATTATCATCCAGATTCACTACTGTACAATTATCATCCAGATTCACTACTGTACAATTAACATTCAGATTCACTACTGTACACAGCCGCCGGATAGCTGAAAAATTGCTCAGGCAGCTATAAACAAACAAACAAACACTACTGTACAATTATCATCCAGATTCACTACTGTACAATTATCATCCAGATTCACTACTGTACAATTATCATCCAGATTCACTACTGTACAATTATCATCCAGATTCACTACTTACCACTTCAATCGCTTACAGGTCACCATGCAGTTTTGGATTACAAATATTTGTCTGTTTTCTTGAAAATCCTGCTACACATATCTAACATATAAAGTTTCTAGATGATAAAACAAAATGCACTGTATACATTGTATCTTACTATCAATGACAATTTAAAAAAGGAGGTTCTGATTCAGCTATATACTATTACATTATTGTTTGTCAGAGGTCTATAATCATTCACAGCGGAAGACGTACTACTGATATATCAAAGTATCACATTGAATGATTGAGTGCTGAATTTTAATTGCTGCTGCTTAATGCCAGGTGAGCAGGGGACTTAAAACTGCCTATTATTGATCACAAACACTCAGCTTCTGAAGGAAGTTTTCCAAGTCTCTTTTTTATACCAACATGATCCACAGTCACAACGAAAATTCAAATTTTAATCAGCTCACTTCTTAAATGAAAACTATCCCAGAAACCTTTCATTTTTTAACAGCTGATTATATTAAACACACATGACTATAATCAAAGCTCCACGGCATAGAAACCTCCAGATAGTTTTTTCAAACTCCTCTAGATTAAAAGGTGCATAATTTCTGTATGAGATTTTGAAGTGTGAACATGTAAACATTAGGACAGTGAGTAAGTCAGCTCCTTGGCTTCTGAGCGTGTTACCGCTCTGGATGCTCTTAACTGTGTAAGTCCTCTCGGTTCAATCCTTACTTTCATTGGTCCATAAATATTAAACATTTATTACTTAAACCTACCCACTTGAAAAATTTTCATGTCAATTCAAATGACAACATTCCGAGGCAGAAGAATGGTTTTAATCAAAAAATTCCAAATTTGCATGATCTATAGTTTCTGTTTTATCCAATATATCATCAATATTTATATCTCTAGACGTGTATTTCAATTTTATAATTTATGATACAAGTGGTAGAGACAAGGAACTAATTCGTATGTTGTAAATTCGTTAATTTGGTTGATTGCATTTTACTTAACAGAACAACAATTCTTAAAAATATTTTAATTAATTTACCAACATTTTGTATGAGAATGCAGTATTTTAGCCAATAATTCAAAAAATTTATCTCGTTATTTTAAGCTCTGTTTTATATTCTAATTAATGTCAGGCATAATTCAAGTACAATTGTAAAAATTCTTAATACTCCCAATATGTTCTTTTGAGCTCTCAGACACTATACAATGAGTTTTCCCGTATTATCAAGTTTTAAAAAGTCATTATTTATAGTTATAATCTGCTTGGCATTAAACTTTTTTTTATTATATCTACATTGTATCTTGCTAGAAGACATGATTATGCATTAAAGTTTGCACCGGAGTTGTATAGTATTGCACAGTATTAGGGCAGTATTTCTCAGTAACATTGAAGGAGAAAACAAAAATTGGGGTGGTAGTGCTAGAATGTTTTAAACTTGATCTTTTTGCACTTAAAATTAACACATGATTTATTCACATAAATTCGCTTTGTTTGTTAGTGTCAACACAACATAAGATCACAAATCAAAAATCTTTATCTTAAATAAATACACACTCATGTCTTCTAACTATATATATATATATATATATGTATGTATGTATGTATGTGTGTGTGTGTGTGTGTGTGTGTGTGTGTGTGTGTGTGTGTGTGTGTGTGTGTGTGTGTGTGTGTGTGTGTGTGTGTGTGTGTGTGTGTGTGTGTGTGTGTGTGTGTGTGTATGTAAGTTTAATGCAAGTAGATTGGAAATAAATGACCTTTTTTTATACATACATACATGTATTGAAAAATTCATTATATGAAATTTTAGATTTTAAAATATTTAACATATCAGGAGTACTGTCAATTTTAAATTGCATATAAATCACAAAGCCTTGCTTTAAAATTTAAGATAGAACTATTTAAAAAAAAAGGGATGGGGGGGGGGGGGGGGTTATAGATCAAATTTGTGAATAAGTAGCCAAAATTAATAATTTTCAAACAAAATTTTGGGTAGATCAATATATATATATATATATATATATATATATATATATATATATATGTCTGATTTTAAGAATCAGCTTAATCTGTTAAAACATATCAACCATTAATGAATTTACAACATTTGAATTATGGTTGAAAGTCTCTGCTTATATCATAAATAACAATAAATGAAATACATCTTATTGACAATATGCTGGATAAAACTAGAGCTGTAAAATTGTGCAAATTTATGCCTTAATAACTTGATTGAAGAATTCTTTTACCACAAAATGTTGTGCATTCCAAAACCATTCAAGGTTGGATTTTTTCCACATAATTTTTCCACATCATTTCTTTCACTAGATAGATATAAGTAGTAAATATATAATATATTAATTCTGGACAAGTGGAATAAGTATTGAATCTTACCAGTTTTAGCATCCTGTGCAGAAAGGAGCTATATTTGTAAACTTTCTTAAAGTCAAAGTATCTACTGGTTTCTAAGGATCAGACCTAGTGAGTATACAAACTATTCAAAGTGATGATTTCAGTTTGCAACATAATACAGTTTAAAGACTAAGACGTAATTTTTCACCAGATTCATATATCACAGTTGTTATTCAGTTGAGGATCTGAAAACGGGGATTAGCCAGAGGTCTACACACACGCACACGCGCGCGCACACACACACACACTATTGATATAGGCCAAATATGTCAAAATACATATTTTTGCCTATTTTCATACAATTTCACTTTACAAAATACTGGACCCTAGTTTACACCACCCTTAACCCATTGCAAAGACTTCGCTCACATTAAGATTCTTTGTTATATACAAGTACATCTAAATATGACATTTTCCCATCAACTTGACAAATCCCTTGTCCTGTCATAGTCAAGTCTTAGCAAATAAAACTATAAAGAGTTCTGAGGGGCTCAAGTGGACAGCCTTTTCTTATCAGCAGCTGGAGAAAGATTTTCTTTGTTTCAATTTCCTTTGAAATTAAGACCCCATTTTCCCTATGATCTTGAAGAACATCAGTATCTCATATTAAGACTATCGTCAATACAGATACCATAGGTATAATCTTCAGAGCAGGGATGCAGTACTATTATGAGTTACTGTCCTTTGACCTACTAATTGTGGTGCAATTATCTATACCTGTAATTCTACAAATTTTACATACAGTTTCAATAATTTAAAATCCTAAGGATTTGTAAAATTTAACTCCTTCAGCAATGGCAGTGTCAAGGTAATACACTCCACCTGAAGTCATTCACTGCACTACGTTGGTGACAAGCTGATAAACGAAGAAAATAAAGAATCTGTCAATAGCAATTTGTATATGATCCATGCAGTTTACAACAAAAGTCTTAGGCAATATGCAGAAAATGGCCAAAATTTCTGAATACATTAAAACTCCTAAAATAATTAATTCTCAGTTATAAAAATTCCAAGATGGATGTATTTGTGAAACACTGATGCCCCTGTATAATGGGTAGCCATTAACTCCACGGTCAATGAAGTCAAAAAGTTTGGTACAAAAAAAAAACCAAAAAAAAAAACAAAAAAAAAACCCAAATAAAAAAACAAAAACAAAACAAAACAAAAAAACAAAAAAAATGGTCTTGTCACAAGGAATACATGTGATATATGACAACTGCCCATCATCCAAAAGGTTTAAGTCACTCCAAATAAGGGGGATTTCAGTGTTCCACACACTACGTCTAAAACCTTCGTTCAATACACCGGGGGCCTCCATGGCCGAGTGGTTAGAGCATCGCGCTCAAAATCACAAGGCCTCTCACCTCTAGTCAGCGCGAGTTCGATTCTCGCTTGCGCTGATATGTGTGAGAAAGTTTGCCAGTTTACTTTCGGAAGGTCGGTGGTCTTTTCCCAGGTACATTGTATCAAGGTTCTCTCCTCCATAAATAAAAACCACCAGATAACTGAAAAATTGTTCAGTGTGGCAGAAAACAATATTCAATCAATCAATCAATACACCGATACAGACACTGCCAGTACAACAGTAGCATTTCCATAAAGTCCTCAAGTCTCTCTGACAAGCAATATTAATATAAACATGGATGTATTGACTCCAATAAACAATTTAAATGATTGTCTTTGAGGAAAGCTCGACACACTCATATAATCAGTCACTCAGATGATTGAGTCAAAAACTGCAAATATATTAGATTCAATTGATGTGAAAGTTGACCCAATTTGACTAAGCCAGGAATTAGTAACAGGGGGTGAAAATCAGACAATTAACCATGAATTTCATGTATAATACTTTTGAACAAAATCAAAAAGCAATTATAGACATTAACACTACACATAATACACTATATGCAAGCCACTGAATAAAATGGAGTTAACACAAATCAAGAACAATGCCAGGGCCACAAATACCATTGAGGCAATGGAGGCAACTGGCATCTCTAGATTTTCATCAATTTTTTTTTGTTTTTTTTTTTTGTTTTTTGTTATTTATTTATTTTTTTTTTGTTATTTATTTATTTATTTATTTTTTTTTGTTATTTATTTATTTATTTTTGTTTTTTGTTATTTATTTATTTTTTTTTTTCTGTTTTTTGTTATTTATTTATTTATTTATTTTTTTTTTTAAATAAAGAACAAAACACAAGCATCAAGATTGATCATTTTAAAACTACATTAGTACGGCAGTCAGAACGAATGGACGGGTACAATCTTTCTGGATTTCTGTCATTCTGGATACCGGTATTGACTTAATTTTATCTTTTCCCTGGGAAAAGTCAGTATTGATCATTGTTTATGTTTACAATAGAAGTGAAAATTCAAGTTTAACGAAGCATCAGGTGAGTACTGCGAGTTAAAATTTGTTGTTACAAAGAGAATCTACACATTGTCATTGTGATAATGCCCCTAACCATCGACTAAAGGCCAAAATGAACATATGATGTACTGAATGCATATACGAAATACTGAAATTGAGAGGTGTTCCGTTTTTAGGGACAATCGAAATGGGCTTGGGGGAATATGTAAAAGAAGCAAATCATCTAAAAAAAATGAGATTCAGAAATAATATGTTCATCCACGATAACTCAAGAGTCTTCATTATTTGCACTCCTGAAACCTCACGTCACAGTAGATTTCATTTGACACCTTGTCTATGGGAACAAAGGGTATGTATAGTGTTTGGGTCAGTGTATCTGTCAAAATTAGATTATTTTCCACACAGGAAATGTTGCTATCATCAGAAAAAGCACAACTGGCTATTTGTGAGGGATATGTAAATTTAGAAAAGGATAGCTACCAAGTTAACGAAGACATTTTAGGATTCGCTAAAGTGGCGTAAACAGACGCGGAAACAGTCTGCAATGCAGTTTTGCACAATCTTGGCGCAGAATGGGGGTTCGACCTGACAAAGTTGCGTGGCCAAGGTTATGATGAATGTGCAACGATGTCTGGTGAGGTTTCAGGAGTGAAAAAAGAATTAAAGATGAATATCCGGAAGCAAAATACTTTGTTCACTGCAATTCACACAGCCTGAACTTAGTTATAGTAAACACTTGTAATAAGATGGAAAGTGCAAGGAACAACCTTACAATACAATTACATGGTTTATATGTAGTGTGAGCAAACGCAAAGCTATCTTAATGAACGAGGCGAAAGAAGGCAGCAAAGAGTTGGATTTCCACCTTCTGTACGAAAAGGAAGATGCCCTCTTTGAATCTGCAATTAGACAGAGCATGATGCCAACTACAAGGACTCTGATCATCAACTTATCAAACCAATGGACTATGCCCATGTGCTCCTAAACTTGAGGTCTTGCTTGAAAATAATTTCAATCCTGAGCATGCAGTCATGTTTGGAAAATGAACAGACGGCCCCAATCTAAAAATGGGGGTACTCTACACTCTGCAAAATCAGATTATCTCTTGGAACTTATCAATTATCCCTCTCTATCCTTTCTAGAAAAATTAATAAATGATCAATTTCTATCATTCAATACTTCATATAACCTCTGTGAGATATACTGATTAGTAGAAATGATTCTTTTGATTTAGATAACTATAATGGCAATCACTGTAAAAAAGATACAGTTATTTTTTACGGGTTTGATATACTCTTCCAATTAAAACATCTTTGAGAACTTTTTTTGATAGTTATGTATGGCTAAAACTTTGTGTTTACATTATGCATGTGTCAGAGACGTTTATTAAATTTTCTGTTATATACATACCACCATATTTTAGTGCATTTTACGTCAAGTTATTTGATTCCTATAGTAAATATAAAAATAATGGAGATGTCTATATTTTGGAGACTTTATTGCACGACAATGTGATTACACAGATTATATTTATAGCCATAAGTGCTCCTATAAAATTACTAATGATAGCACACCTTCAATTTATGAAGACCTTGATTTCACAGAATGGGAAAAAAAAAAAAAAAACACATATAAAGTATTTTATGTTTTCAGTTGGCAACAATGATAGACCTTTGTAAATCTACAGGTTTAACAAGATTTCCTTGTAAAACACCGTTGCCCCATTGTACAACAAAGTGGAACTGTAAGACATCGCAGCGGTAACTTTTGGTTATTTTCAAATTTTCTAAAAGTAGATGTAAATGTCGCCCGGTCAAAACGTTTTGGTGTCAAAGGTCTTCCTAAAAGGAATATATACACATACCAAATATGAAGGGTCTACCTCTTAGGGTTATAATGACCAAGTTCAAAAGCTTCAAGGGGCATAAAAATAGTTTACAGTAAAATTACAAATGATGAAAATGGAGTAGAAGTGTCAACAAGGAATACCCAGTTAACCAGGTATTCAATCGAACGTCCCAGTATCGAATACTAAAATCGGTACTCAGTTACTCGGATGTTAATTTTTTAAATATACAAACATATATATTTAATAAGAACCTCAGTATGAATTGTCCATGTATATACTATAAAAGCTGGTAACATAATCTGACTGGTATTTATTAGATGACCAAAAAATTTACACAAAATGACCTATTTTTTTTATTGGTATATTCACAACCTTCTCTGCACTGATCAGTCACCTATATCCTTTATGACCACAGGATTACGACACATATAGAAGACGATATCAATAGCACACATTTAACTGTAAACAAGCCAGTCAACAAGCAGAAAGACAAAAACAATTCATTAATACTTGAAGTTTGGTAGAGAACTTAATGATGAGTTACAAAATATTATAGGCATACATATAAACATTAACTAACACCAGTCTCTGATGTTTGATATTCTTCATGATCTACCATTTGTTCTTGAATATTCATGAACATACATGTATTTTTCATGAATTTAATTCATGACTTCAAGACATGTCCAATTTCAAGTTCATGTCACCTTCATGAATTATTCATAAACTGATTCAATAATATAATTCATGCATTTTCATGAAATATTCTTAATTATCTTGTGGTAATTACTCTTGAACATTCATGAACTAATTTTCATGAATTTAATTCATGATTTCAAGCTATCCAATATTAAGGTTCATGTCACCTTCATGAATTATTCATGAGCTTATTCAAGAATTCATGAATTTTTCTTCATAGTTCATGAATTATTCCTTATCAGTTTGCAGGGGCAGCAACATGTAAATCAGTTAAGGTAAAAGATGAAAACAATTCACTAATATTTGAAAGTTTGGTAGAGAACTTAATGACATCAGTTATGTAACATTGTAAATGTACAATTTACAGACTCTGAAGATGTTAATGAATTGTTTGAAAAATTCAATTTGCATATTTTGAAGTGGAAAAAATACTTGTCAAATCACAGCAAATCTTAACTCAAAGCATATTCTAAAAATCATACAGAAAATAAACCACTGTTTAATGATGATTGCAAAGATTTCTTTAAAAAAATATTTTGAAAATACAAAGTGAATTAGATTAAAATATATGTTCAAAAGAAATGAAGGAAATAATTAAGACTTTCTGAGGAAATATAATACACTCAATTGTTAATAAAATTCAAAATATAAATGATTCTCTTTCTCTATTGAGGATTTCCTTATAGACACAATAAAACAAGTTAATAACATCAAATAACAGGAAAAATTTGTATTCTGAATTTTGAAATGGTATATGAAGAAATAGACCATTAGAAATTATTATGAAAGAAATTGAAGATATAAGCTAGACATAAACTTATACCCAACTATTAAAGCTGTGGAGAAGATAATATATTGAATAATTTTTATTATTAGATCACCATTGTAATTCTGTTGTCACACACTTTATAAATTTTTTTGTTTGTTTGGAAAGTTCATGGACAAGAGTTCTATTTTGTCCCAGCTTAAGTATACTATAAAGGTGAAGGAGACAATACAAATAACAACCGAGATATTTAGATTGATATCGTTCGTAAATGTTTGAGGAAATTATTTACGATTGTCTCAGCTTTATTTGTCATATTAGTACTACTGACATCAGAAAATGACAATTAAATGGGGTTTTTTTTTTTCTTCAAACATTTAAAACCATTAACTTAAAATAATATAGCCTTGGAGTTTCACAACAAATAGTATTTAAACCTAGACCTATTTTAATGATGAAAATGTCACTGTTCATGAATGTTTTGGGTAGCCCTTGCATGTGTCACATGGTATACTTACACAATAATTCCAAGCACTATATACACATTGCATATCATATTATTTATCCAAAAATTTGTATACACATGTCTAAAGTATTAAGAATTTATAATATGTAATCTGACGAGCCAGTTGGCTTAAGGTTTAATGGTCTTGTATATAAATATAATAATTAATTTTATAATCCCATGAACCCCAATTATATTGGACTTGGTCTTTGAACCAGTGGCTAATTTGAAGACAGCTTTAAATACAATTTCAGTATTCACACTTTATTCAATTAACTTCACAAATTTCCAAAACTATCCAAACTTTTCTTTCTAAGTAAGAGAGACAAATCTGTTGAATTAAAAACTTACAAGTTACACTTTGAAATTGATTTTAAGTCCATGAACTGATTATTAAAAAATGCCAATAATCTACTAAAAGAATAATTAAACTACAAGAAAAAAAGATGTATGTTTGACAGAATGTTGCTCAAAATTTCCACTTGCATATTATAAGCATAAAATGCACTGTAACTTCAGACAGTGACTCTGCTGTCTACAATCAGCTGCCTCCAGCAATATTACCTAAAACTCGTGCATTAATTATCAAATAAATGATGAAGAAAATCACACTCCAGAGTCTCTACCTACAGACCTGCATACAGATTTTGATCAAAAAAGCTCATTGGAACTTTCAGCTAAGGCATACTATAATGATAAATCATTAATTGTAACTAGCAATATTTTATCTGTACAATCTAAGGTGGATGGGGGGAAGGGGGGGGGGGGGGGGGCCTCAATGCTGTTCTTAAGTGCAACAGTCTGTCAAAATCTGATGGAACCAGCTTGTATCAGGCTTGCCAGTGTGTTAAATTTTGCCAGAATGTATTGCAATATGTGCACAGTACATGCTATTGAATATTTTTTTTCAACCTGGAAATTTAAATACTAAAACATAATGTATATATGTGTTTGTTTACTTTCTCAGATTTCTTAGACTTTTTTCTTTACCCTGTAAAATAAAAACAGGTTGTTTTTCTTCTCAGTTTTATTTATGTAGATAGTGTATGTATTTAACAAACCCTCACAAAGTTACATGTATTTATATTGTTTCTGTAAATATTGCTGTCCATATATATGTTTTCAGGACCATAATATAAACTAGTTTATAAACTAATTGTGCTATCCTGGTGAAATAAAGGACATTATTATTATTATTACTATTCATACACTAGCACAGTTTTATTATTTAAGCATAACATAATTTATTTTTTATGTCTCAGTCTATATATATATATATATATATATATATATATATATATATATATATATATATTTATTTTTGGCTGTCTCAGTCTATACATATGTTTATTTTTGGCTGTCTCAGTCTATACATATGTTTATTTTTGGCTGTCTCAGTCTATACATATGTTCATTTTTAGCTGTCTCAGTATATACTATACATTTATTGCATGACAGTGAGGGAGATATGAAGATTTATTCACCCAAGAAAAACCATAGTGGCTTCATTATTCAGAAAGCTGTACATTAAATAATAGTAAGAGCAAAATGAGAAGAAGGCTGTTTGAGACGAAGACTGTTGATGACCATTGTGCTGATAATGCAATAGTACTGTTAAATACCATTAGCAATTAACAGCTGTCAAAAAATAAACACTAAACACTTATATTAAATTTAAATGTTATTTTTAGATGGTAACACCCCACTTCCTAGAACTACAGCCTTCATGGTATGGTCTGTCAATAAGTTGTAACAGGCATGGAATAACAATAGTCTATTCAAAAGGTAGTAAAATTGTCAAATACTGGGACTGAGACATCAACATACATTCTTCATCAAGTGTTTAGTTTGGCATTATGATGCCATTGAAAATTATTGTCCAATTATTATGAATCCCATTATACAGGTATTCTTGAAGATTTTCATAGCAAAAATCATATTGTAGACTGGTAAAAAAAAAAAAAATGTAAACAAAATATAATCCATTGATTTTCACTTCTTCAATATACCTGAACATACAGGTATTTTTTTTTATTAAGAATTTCATTCCTAGAAATGAATAAATGCAAAATACATTATTTTATAATGTACTGTAATCTACCTGACCAAGCCTTCACAGCATTCCTCTCACAACAATACATACAATCAATGGCATTTATCAGAGAATTATTGCAATTTATCCTTTCAGTTATACTTTTCTGTTCTCCCTTTTTGCATGAACCTTTTCATTTTCTTTCTGTCCTGCAAGTATTGACATGTAAGGAAGTATTGACAATACTTGTTTGTTTGTTTGTCCTAGGTAATTTATATCATCCATCTATTTGCATGACCATGCATCTATTCTCCAAAACCCCAATTTTTCCAATATGAAGATTTCTGCAGGTTTCACAAAGTTTGTATTTACAATTAATGTGCATATCTGGTTGGATATCTTAAGTTATCTGCCTGGCACAAATGCATGCAGAAACAAACAATATATGCACTAGAAGTATTTATTTACCTATATGCCAAGGTAAACCCCAATCACTGCTTAAATTCTATGCAGATCTCATGCTTAGTAGACATATCTTTTATCTTCCAAATGCATTCACAAAAAAAACACACAACAATATTGATCACACACATGGTTTTGTGATTTTGTTTGTATGAAAGCAGGTTGAAATTATGATGTACTAAATTTACTTTCTTTCCTTTCTGTAAGGTAACTTGCACAATTATATAAACAGAACTGTAGACAAAAATCTCATATCCTTCAGTGGCCTTCACCTTTAATGCAAGACCTTGAAAATCAATAGGGTCAATGACTTGCCATGGGGAAAGAGTATGCAACCTATGATGATACCCTAGTGCTATAGTTTTCTTTAAATATTAAACACACACACACACACACACACACACACTATATGCATCACCACCATAACACACACACACAACACAAATGTACAGTAGTGTTACCAATATATTTTGTTGTAGGGTTTATTAAAGGCATTTTTTTGACATTTTGGATACTGTCTAACCCAAGGATATTTGAAACTTGCATCAGTTTATTAACTGTAGTTCTATGTTTAAATTGGCCAAGTTAAATATATATATGTATATACAACACAATGAAACTTAAAATTGTTTAATCCACACAAGCTTGGCAATTAGAAAAAAATCTTTGAATTAGACACCTGAAATGCAGAATATTTCAATGATGGAATTCAGAGTTTGGTGTTGAAATATATGTACAGTTTCCACAAATTCTGGATTGCATAACAACCACATTAAGCACAATTTTTAAATCTGGCCCGACCCACGCATAGTGAAGTTGTGTTGAGATAAACTCTCAGTTCAGAGATCTAGTGCATCTATCTTATTACCTACATGCAATTGTAAAACTGATCAACTGAACATGACTTATTGATTAATAAATTATACATTACTATAGCGGCAAAAAGTAACTAATTTCTAAACTTGGTGCCTTGCAGTTATTTCTTTCATTAGTGCTTTCTAATCAGTGGTACTGTGAAGTACCGGTTACTGTCTAGTTAAGTTTATCAGCAACCTCCCACTCAGGATAGCAGAAATCAATCTATATCACCATCTCACATCAGAATCAGCTCCTGTATTGCTTACAAAGAAGTGGAGTAGAAATCTAGATACTGTGTACAAGTATAGTTTTCCCTCTGACAGTATTACAAAATTGTACAATTTTCGTGAAGAGTTTCAAGAGAGACAACTCTTTTTACAGAAATCTTTTGATGACCAGTTGCATTTCAAAGGTTTTCTCTATTAGAAACAGAAATGCTTATAAATGATCTACCAATTTACATACATAATGTAGCGATCAGGTTTATTAATCGCAGTGCAGGCACACATGAAAGTAATGTGACATCTTTAAAATAAAGTACATTCTATATTTTGTTCCTGATCATTAAGGCAAGTTACCGTAAATAGCAAATTCTTCACCATCTTGACCAGTAGGGAAGAAATTTTGCTGCTCGGTTCAAACAAACCAATGACAACTTTGTATATCACAATGCCTCAAACTGCAGAATTTGGTTTATTTTAAAAACTGTCTATAGGCGTTCCCCCTCCCCTCAGCAGGAGGAAGTAAGTGCCCTTTCACATGCTCCTTTCTCTAAACTCCACATAAGCTACTGAAATCAACTGCCAACTGAGTAAGGAAAAATACAGGACTATTATAATATTTATATATTTAAGAATGTTACAGGTGACGCCTGACTTTGAATGTCAACATTTATAACAAGTTACTTGTGCGTGTTGAAGTTTACCTGTGTACATGTTTACAGTAGTTAAATCATTTAAGAATTCATTGCCCATTGTGCAACTGACCCCCGTCCATCCACTCTCATCGTAGCATTACATGTATTAAATGAAGTTATTGACATTAATGGTTTTTTATTGTAGAATGTTGAATGATTTATATATGTACATTTGAATAGAGTTATAATTTAATTCTGTTGCACTTGTGCAGGCCAGCTGTTCATATATTTTTGTGTTAAGAGTTTTATTTATAAAATATTCATGTTCATTTGAAATGGTGCATTACAAGATAAACTATGCTATGCCTTGTCCTAAGGGCTGCCTTTCAAAAAAATATGGTTTAGTGTCAAACCCTGATATGCCCCTCACTGATCTTAGAGATATATGATTATTGTCAGCATTTAATTCTAAAGGGAAAATAACTCTCTTCTCATTTGTTATTTGCAACTGTTAACACCGATTTAACCATCACACACCGACTTTTACACATTTATGCAGTCTACATGTATGACTGCAATGTTAATATATGGCAATAAATTTGTCTTACCTTTGGTTTGGTTTCCGGAATTTCTTCATCCATCTCAGTTAGTGAGACATTGGATGTGGTCCTGGATAAGGAGGGTGAAGAGCTGAGGGAAGAATCATCAGAACAAAGAGAAGTGTTGGAGGCATTCCGAAGAAGAGACAGCCGACACTCTGTTCCGCTGTCTGGACCAGAGTTTTCCTGGTGTCCATCTACTTGCGGCTCACTGTGGTCACTGACGACCACGGCCGGAATAGACCACACAGCTTCTGCCAGACTGATGGGTGTGTCTGTTTGTGATTGGTCTCTGGAGATCTTGAACCAATCTACAGAGTCTGGAGAGATTTGAACATCTCCTACAGAATAGAACTCCTCGTCTGGAGTCAGAATGTCTACAGCAGAGTCTGTGTTACTAGAACGGGCACTACAAATACTACCGTTACTGCTCCTTGGACTTAATGGAAAGTGTGACGTTATGTCAAGGTCTATTTTCAGTGATGGAGACACAAAACTATCATCTTTACCCTTAAATTTATGGTCGGATAGAACTTTGGCATTTTTAAGAAACTCCACATTGGCACTATATAAAACTTCTAACACTGAAGAATTTGCACAAGATTCATCACATGATGATGCTTTCTGAAGCACAATCTGAGGTATTTTATGTGAAGTAAAAGAACTGGCCTCTTTGCATTCTGAGTATTTGTTTCCAAATTTTGGAATGTCTTTTGGATGGGTTAATGGAGTTGATGAAATTGTGAAGTTGTTTTCATAATGATTTCTAGTCTTGCCTTTTGGGACTGATTCATCACCTAAGAACTGAAATGTTGATGGAATGGATTTGGAATGCACCCTGAAGTCATGAATACTTTGGCAATGTTGAGGCACCTGGCAACTATTGCATTGACAACTGTACTGTCCAGCAGTATGATTTGAACACCTACAGCTTTCAGATGGGCAACTGCAGTCAACACCATGGGAAATGGGTGAGTAGTTTTTGGAATTGGTCCCTAAGTATGAAAGACTTTGATAGGAATGTTTTGGTAATGACAGTCTCATGTCTTGGATGGGTGGGATGCTCTGGCACTGATCACCTGTATCTTTAACTGAGGCCCCCACAGGGATTTTATCTGGTGGATCTTTCTGTTGCTTTTTTCCATGTTTCCTCAGTGACGGTTCCATGGCATACTAGTCATCTTTGACCAACTTCTGAAAAACAGAACAATCATGCATTAATATCATGGTTGCAACATCTCCTACACTGCATTACATTTATTTTTTTCTTCTGTGCATTACATTAAATATTAGTGTCTAAATTCACACATTTATAAAAATTATGCTTTTTATTTATTTGGAGAACACTTTGTGCTGATGTAAACAGGTCTAAAATCTAAAATGAGTCAGTTTTCCCTTGAGATTTCATTGCCAACATGAACTCCGGTAACTCTACAAGCGATGTACACATTTACACTGCTGTACCATATCCAGTAGACAAAGCAAAATAAGACAACCATCAAATAAAAACAACTCATTTTGGTGAAATGACTTGAGGTGTTCATACAACACAATTTCAGTCAAATTGGCAAGTAGGAAAATTGGAAAAGCAAAAGAAAAAAAACCAATTTGTCAAACAATTACCTTAAGTGACAATTAAACACCTCAAATGTTAATTGGCACATATGACTATGACAAGCAGTCTGAAAATGTTATCAAGAGCACTCGGAGACTATAAACACCCATCACAGCTCCATCTCTGTATATGTCTGCGAGTATATAATGATTATTTTCAAAATTCAACTAGGATTTAATTGCCTGAATCCATAGGGCCTCTTGCATTGACAGACACATACACAAACTTATTGAAAATAACTTCCTTTGAATGAATGTAATGACATATTCTCAAAGCAAATGTAAATTGTTATACAAATTTTTTAAAATTTCAATACCTCCACATCCTGCTTTTAATTCATTCTTTACAGTCTGTAAAGATACTGAAAAGTCCTTATCAGCATCTAATGCTAAATTATGATCAGAAAATGTACCTGCATGCTTTTCCATACTGAGTATGATAAACAGAGTTTAGCAAGCTACAACTTGTGTGGACAGTTTAATTATATTTTATTACACGCTATAACATTTTTAAAAGTTTTGGCTCCTAATTTTATGATGTGCGGGCAGTTGGAGCCCAGATGGTGGGTAGGAATGCCTAATGATGTACAGTATTCCCCATTTGGTAAAGTGTGACACCAGAAACAAGAGCACAGTACAATCTGCCTCCCTCCATACCCGAGTTTTTCTAGACACAAAGCTTTACATAATTATTTAACCTTAAAGGTGATCATGGAATAATTTTTATCCTCTGTACCTCTGAGAACCAACACATACCTACCCTTCTATTTAATTTCAAATCCACATGCAATAAATCTCAGATATTCAATACATAACAGATCCACGGTAAGTCACACACAGGATATGAGTATTTTGTTGGTGATAAACCATGTTCTGTATTTGCTCTACACCACAGCTCTTTGGTTAGGTCCTGCTAAGGACGGTCAATTTTGGGTAGACACATTCCAATTTATCTCTGATTCTTTTAAAAGTCAGCACTACACAGACAACGCAATCGATTATGTCTGTGATCACACATTCCTCTGTATCGTAAAACAACTACATCATTAATGAACAGGTTATTCTTTCAATTGACAAACATGAAGACGCTATATGTACACTCATCCACTGAGTGTCAGATTTTGCAAACAAAATGTCAGAAATTACCCCAGGTCAAAATCCCATTGGTTCACAACTTTCTAAGGTCCAAAGCTAGCTGCCCAGGGTGATAAACATCCTTAATTAATTAATTGGACATGAAGACACAAGTTGTTTAACAAATATGTGCCTTTATCAAGCAGTTTGTAAAACGCTTCAGAGTAACATACCTGGTATGGCAGTTTGCTGGTATATTTTGAGAGAGAGTCTATAAATTACAATTAATTTCATGCCATATAAGACGACACAATACTTTTATGACTCTTATAAAATATCATTTTCTTTAAAACGAGAACCTTGATTCAAGTTCCTTGTACAGTTATATGTACAAAATGTATTCGTACCTATGAACTGCATGGAATATGTACACTTCAGTCTGATTCATTCAAATTCTGAAATATATGCGAGTATCCCTTTTTCACAAACTTGAGTAACAGAGAGCTAGCTAAATTATGCTATAAATAGAGGATATTCAACGGTATATGTTGATGAAGATGGAATTTATTTCAGTAATACATGGAACAGAATTTTTTTTTTCATTTCATGTATGTGAAGCATGTGCAAGTGCTGAAGATAAAAACCGTTGTTTATCGTGAAATAAATTTCATACATTTATTTATCAACATTACATGAGTTTTCTATTTACTGTAAAATCTTTATCATACATGAATAATCAATATTCCTGTTGCTTCACAAAATTATCCTCTATTATGGAAGAAGTCTCACTGTTATTTATCATTAATTTACAAAAAAATTTTAAAGGCCTTCATACAGCACTCGCAATTTTAAATTCTCACCACATGACACTGAACAGCCAATTTTGCTGAAATTCTTCAGTTCAGATATGTTTCTGAAACACAAACACCTCCACCCCCCCATCCCCCAATATGGCAGCAAAGTAATTTTGGTATCCAAAGAAAGGTATAATGTCGCAAGTAATATACAATGTGAAATATGAAAGACCTATTACTAACCATTCAAAATTCACAGCCTAGGTTAAAGTTTGTCAAATGTAGGTCAAACTCCAATGTCTAGGTCATGAGGTAAAAGAATTTGTTACCCCCAGAAAAGTCTTATCAAAATTAAGAAAGAAATACATATGTGAAATACATGTATGAAAGCCTTATAGCATTTATAAACTACTGGTATTCAAAAGTTATGACCTACCTGTTAAAGTTTGTTAAAAGTTGATAAAACTCCAAGGTCATCAGGCCAAAAATTTTGGTACCACAATATTCAAGGTCTTATCAAAAGGAATACATATGTGAAATATGGAAATCCCTATCACTATATTTCAATCGTAAGTTATATCCAAGGTTAAAGTTTTTCAAAAGTAAGTCAAACTCCAAGATCAAGGTCACAAATTTTAGATCAAAAAGAAAGGTCTTGTTACTAGAAATACACATATGCAATATGAAAGCCCTATCACCATTTGATCAAAAGTTATTTTTGTGGACAAAACTATATACTCCTCCTCATCATCATTACATTATAGTTTATGCAGTCCTAATAAATTGTTGCCAATTTTGAAATTTCTGCATTGCTAATAATTAGGTTTTGCCTAACCATTATGCAGGTTAGATCAACCCAATATATTTCTTTATACAGTCAATCATAAACAAAGGGCACTACTGCATGTATAAAGTGGGACATATTCCCAAGCAAGATGAATCCTTCACAACGGGAGATATTTGGTAAGGAGCTCATGCATCCAATGTTATTGTATGTGATACGTAAATTTTTGCTAATATATAGAGAAAGGTACTGTCATCATTTCTGGGTACTTACATTGTAAATCAATGATGCAAAATGTTATTTAAACTTGATTCTCTTCACCTGCATCTCTGCATCAACTGAACCTGTTTCAATTACATAAAGTGTCCATGACATCAGATTTATTTTCTGAATGCATAGCATTTTGTATTTATGACTTAAATTAACGATTTTCAGACCAGACTCACTGGGAGTTGTCAGGGAAACTTCAACTTTCACATTTCAATTAGTTAACCACTGTAAAATGGCTGAAAGTGTACAATCAATCAACTTTCAGGCCAAGAACAAATATTAAATTCAATTCTCTCCAGATGCAACTTAATTTGTTTTAAAATCTCAAAACAAAATCAGATCTTTGCTCAATATGAAAATAACATCAATGAAAAACCTTTACACATTTCAGAGGATGATCCATTAATATTTCAGTGCTGAAAATGTCAATCACAATTTACACATTTACACATTATGAAAGTCATCCTATTCACAAGTTATCATCAAAAACATTTTCAGTGTTTATTATTTAATTCCCTTTGCTCATCATTTTTTTTTTTAATCTGATTTTTGTATCATTTACAGGGAAAAAAAAAAAGTCTGATTTTTGAGGTGCACTGACCCATCTAAATTGTACACTCCAATGAAAACATGTTATCCACATATACGTACATGAGCTGAGTCAGCATGGTGAATAAATCAGTTAATGTAAACTTCCTTTAAATTGTCATTGATGAAAACGCACTGCAGATTCATAATGCTTTTGCAGAACGTACATAATACCCAAGATCACAATGACAGTCCCTTTCCTGGAGTTTCCCATATCACATGAATTTCAACAAAATACACCAGCATTTAACTGAAGACTAGCACTGTGCTGCACAGCTCTTTAATTCACTGAACTGACCACCAAATCAACTGTACTAAGTACATGTAAATGATATCTGCCCAGGGCTACAATGTTTCAGGGGGAAAAAACCATACTGATTAGTCATTTCACATATTAAATGAAAGCCTTCATTATTATACTTTCATGTGGATATTGTGTGTAAAAGAATGCCAAAAATACAAACCAGGACAATTAAAATACATACATTATATACAAGTATGAAGTCTCTGATATGATGTCAGCACTGACAAAAAGTAAACCCTACCTATGACAACCTGCTCATATAAACTCACATATTCTGTATCTGGTCACTTAGAGTCCCAATTACAAATCCTGTTGTACCCATTACATGTACAAAGATGAAAAGTCCTGGAGACCTACATAAGGAAAGATTTATCACAAAATCTGTCTGCTTTCCGTTAACTTCCTGTTTGTGTCAGTTCATCTCCAAGTCACACATGTATAAAGAAGCTTTTCACAATTCCTTACATAAAATAAACAAAACGTCACCATAATCCCTCCCAGTGTATCTCCATCAACTACTAGTATCTCCTTGTGATGACATAACAATATACCCAATGCACTTCACACTAGTTACTCCACTGTAGGCTTATTGCTTGGATTACTTGGGTTTCTGATACATTTGTCGGGAATTTTATGAGTAATATATTCTATCCTTATTAAAGTTACACCTCCAAATGAAAAAAAAAAAAAAAAAAAAAAAGTTTACCTGTATGACATATTAGTGACAAAATGTGTGGAATCATGATTTGGTTTTATTTATTTTCTTTATAACACACCTTACTTTTACACTAAAACTTTATCTGTGTGATTTGGTGCAGCATGACAAGATCTAAAGATTTTAGACTTTTTAGCCTGGTCTAAGACTTAAACTTAGGAGGTAATAAATATCTATTTCAAACCACTGTATAGCAGACAATTTTAAACTCTTCAAAGAAATTAATCTATTTATTTCATTGTTTACATGTTTATCAGTCTCTTTGTTACTCATCTATAGCATAACTAGAGGTAATCCGAGATTCCTCTACTCTTACACCCCTCCCCCTTTTATATTGTGATACATCCACACATTGACAATATAAAGTGGGGGGTAAGAGTCAGAGGAATCTTGGATTAAACTATAGGTCATCCAGAATGTCACCACTGGTCAAGGTCAGACAAGCATTTCCTGCAGGTCTGGCTCTCACAAGGACGACTTGGTCCTTCATGGCTATTATCCACACTCATAAATCTAGCAACTGCGTCAGAGACGGCTAACTTACAGATACTAACTGTGATTACGGACCTGTTTCGAAATCTATAGCATTTCACATCATCAATAAATATTAGTACATATAATTCATGCTAATGAATCTGCACTCATGATAACTTATAACCCGTTTCCTTACATGGAAATTACACTTCACAAAGAGCCCCTAAATATGATCTCGCAATTTCTTTCAAGAAATGCATGCTCTGAGCTGTGAGATATTACTGCCCCATATGATGGCCAAGAAAATGCACCAGCTCAAAGAAATATTGGTCACCATGACATACAACATCCTAAGCATGAATGTATATACTGTTGATCCATTACTAGGTTCAAATGGCTATCTGTTTTCACTAATGTATGTAATATATACTCATGATGTACATTATCAAAACAGGAATGGTAAAATGTGTCAGTATATGCATTATACAATGGTTCAAAGCCTTTATATATATATTTAGAGAACATCTTTATAGGTACATTTAAAGAACATCTGTGGATAAATTTAAAGAACATCTGTAGGTTGGTTGATTGCATGTATATTAAAACTTAACACCCCATTCAAGAATTTTTCACTCATATGCAGATGTTACCATTGCCAGTGAAAGGCTGCAAAATTTTGACCTATGCTTCACACTTATGGCCTTTGAGCAGGGAAGGATCTTTATCATGCCACACCTGCTTTGACAAGACACCTCAGTTTTTTGAAGAACCACCCCATTTAGTCGCCACTTATGACAAGCAAGGGGTACTCAAATGACCTACTTTAAACTGGATTCCGATGGGAGGAAAATCAGTTAAGATACATTTAGAGAACATCTGAAGATACAGAGATTCCACATCAATAGATACATTTAAGGGAAATTAAGAGAACATCTGCAGATAAATTAAAAGAACATCTGTAGATAAAATAAGAGAATACCTGTAGATACATTTAGAGAACATCTGTAGATACATTAAGAGAACATCTGTAGATGAATTAAGAGAACATCTGTAGATACATTAAGAGAATATCTGTAGATACATTAAGAGAACATCTGTAGATACATTAAGAGAACATCTGTAGATAAATTAAGAGAAACTTGAAACTTGTTAATTTGATTAAACGCCAAAACTATATATATGAAATACATATTCTATGGCGTTGTACATGAATAATAAAATCTATTGCAACACAATAAAATACAAGGGTATAAGAAGTAAAAAACAACTATACGTATGAATATTGTTACTAAAACAAATAAAACATAATAGTATGTGATATCTAAATATGTACAGTATTTACATTAAGATATACACAGAAATTAAGAATCAACGCTAAGAAATTACAAAATAAAAACATTTTTTTTTTTTTTATGCCAAGAAAGTAAAATACTCCTTTTAAGAAAATTCGTGCATAAGAGAACATCTGTAGATAAATTAAGAGAACATCTGTAGATAAATTAAGAGAACATCTGTAGATAAATTAAGAGAACATCTGTAGATAAATTAAGAGAATATCTGTAGATAAATTAAGAGAACATCTGTAGATGAATTAAGAGAACATCAGTAGGTAAATTAAGAGAACATCTGAAGATAAATTAAGAGAACATCTGTAGGTACATTTATATATACAAAAATACATAAATGCTTCCAGAGCATCCTATTATCAATGTATGTTAAAAAGTGTCATATTAATGTAGCTATGCATTAGATTCAATCAGGGACCTACCAGTCAGAAAGTAAGATATTCCTAGAAACTTCAGAAAGTTGTGTATCTGTAGAAACTTCAAAAAGTCAGGTATCCAATAGAAACTTCATAAAGTCAGGTATCCAAAGAAACTTCATAAAGTCAAGTATCCATAGAAATTTCATAAAGTCAAGTATCCATAGAAACTTCAGAAAGTCAGGTATCCATAGAAACTAAATGCAGTGTTGTGAATAATTCCAAAATAAATTTGCTGGTCTTGTGGATTTTCAAAAGAGAGCCATTATGAAGACAATAGCGGTGAGGGTACCTGTAATCATTCCCGTCACAATCCCTCAGAGACCTAGTGTCAGTACCTGGAGGGCACCGTGTGCTGCTCTCTGTTGAACAACAGAAGTCACTCTACAGACTGAATACTGTCAATACTCTGTACTGCTGACCAACTGTATGTTTCAAATGCCAGTCTGAATATGATGACATGTGTACCAGAAGCAGCCATTACCATCTGTTATACTCTTCAGACTTATTTTGCATACCACACAATCATTTATACTTGACTGTAATCAAAATATGTATTTAAAAACATTTTGAACATTTGTACACAAATACAATTTAAATCTATTGATGCAAATGCACTTCTACCACTGATATATCTGTAACTATGCTGTTTACGGAAATTGATGATATAAAGTATCAACTTCCCAGAAGCCTCTGACGCAAGAAATGACCTTGTATCAGACAGTCTGTTCGCTGTAGTATACCCCAGCAATAAGGATATAAGTATGATCTGTTCCTTGTCTGTTGTATGGTGCTCTCCGAAGTTATTCAAACATTAAAAAAAAAAAAAATCTGCAGGAAACATATGCACACTAAATTTACAGGAATACCATGTCCTCGTTGACTGATTTTTTTTTTTTTTAACAATCCTACGCATTGTCCTGAATGACATTCGACCAATTCTCCTCGCTGTTTATCAACTTATAACCATATTCTATAAGTTGGTGCATTGTATGTATCACAAGATACAACAGTGATCAAATGGCACATAAAACATCAAAATATGACAAAATTTTATGAAAACCAAATAACATATCATGTTACCTAATCTTTCATTTTACTAATTTTGTTTTAAATGAGATAAAACATGCCCAAATAAATAATTTCTGAAAACATCATGACAATTGATACAATAGGGCTTAATTGGTTTTAAATGCAATCTCATCCAATCAGGACCACCTCTGTATTATTTTAAGTCACTTTATGACAATCTAGGGGTATGAGGACCTATTATAAAACATAAACGGGTCACTTATATACAGTCGTTCTCAAAAGTAGGTTCAAGTGGCATAATAAAAATTTGAAAAAATAACTTTCATGTTATACATATGAAATTATATGCCATTTTATCTGCCAATTTAAGTTTCAAAGAATCTGGATACAAGATTTTAAACAACACATAATCCATCTTTGTGTAGAAATAAGGTGCCTAAAAGATGACTTTTTAGTCACAAAACATCTGCACCATAAAGTAATATCAACATACTCATTACTTTTTAGTTACAAAAATAATTTTTGATAAATTTTATTTTTTGAATATTCAATATGATGAAGAGTTTGGTTAGATTGATTGATAGATTATTGTTTTCCACCACACTCAACAATTTTTCAGTTATCTGGGTGTCCAGTTTTTATCGGTGGAGGAGAGAACCCTGATACAATGTACCCGGGAAGAGACCACCGACCTTCCGAAAGTAAACTGGCAAACTCTCTCACATATATCGGCGCAAGCGAGATTCGAACCCCCGCTGACTAGAGATGAGAGGCCTTGTGATTTTGAGTGCGATGCTCTAACCACTCGGCCACGGAGGCCCCCGAGTTTGGATAGAAGTATACAACAATATATGAACACTGATTTAGGAAAATTTAATTTAAAAAAATTGTATCAATTCATATTAATGTAACAGAAATGGAAATGTGAAATTAAATTTAGGTATTACTTTTAATGTTTATTTCAGTACTACAGAACTTCTTGAGCCAGAAAAAAATAATTTTAAGTCCAAGTGGAATATCAAATCTATCTACATTGCAATATTTCAAGGGCAAATGGTCATGGATATTTCAGTATTTTAGACTATATATCAATTGAAGTGGACTGCAAAATTTTCTATTCCAGCATGTTTGCATTTTGTTTTCTTGTAAAAATCTTTCTATCATTAATTAAGTAGCAAATTAAGAACAATATTTCAGATGCAATTGAACAAACCAACATTTGATTATTATAACTCAGAACAATAATTACAAACAAACCAAATGAAATTTATTCAAACATGTCTTGTTAACTAAGTAAGTCAATTAAGCACAAAACTGAGATACAGTCATATTGATTGAAACAAACTTTCTTGAAGGAAGTTGATAAGGAAAGAGTATGTTGAAACCGGTTTGAAATTTTGTGATAGTAAAGAACATCTTAAAAATATCAAGAGACTTTTTCCTTCTTAAAAAAGTCAAACCAACAAGAATTCAATAGAAATACACACTTCGATCGATCTATGATATTGGGGGGTTTTTTTGTGTGAGGAAAATTCATCAAACAACTGAAACTCATAAGAAGAAGGGGAAAAAGTCCAAAAGGTAACGAACATTTTTAAACGAGTCACTTGCATGTACATTTTTAGGGATTGTCTCAGTTCTAAATTCAGAAATGATTCTTTGTGATTTTCCTGTTGCAGCAGGGGCATTAATCATGGCAAGAATATTCTCTTGGGGAAATCAAAGTCTATCAGAATTCAAAGGCCATTTCATAAAGCGATATGTGTGATTTGTTAAACTAACATTGGTAACATACATTTAAATTCAATAGTTCAAGTTCAAACATGGTAATTTTCAACTGTTTCAATTCATGAAAATAATGTAAAAAGACTTGGCCACTCATATTTTCTGATAAGTTTTGTATCCTGGTTTATAAGAATTGATTTAAATGCGATGAATATCTAAAAACTGATAAAATAATTGTACTTTTAGATCCATTTCGTAATATACAAACATTTTTTATATAAATTTAACATTTCACCCACATTACTATTTAGTATAAACTAGACAATTACGAGGGTTGTTCAATACATAATGTGTATTGTACAATATCTCAAAAGCATTGAACTCAAATACTGAAACAAACATTACATCCCTTCAAAGTATTCTCCTCAGTTTGAAATACATAATTTCAATCTCTGAATCCATTTCTGAAATGCATCACAGTACACTGATTTAGGTAGACCTCTGAGGCACTGACTGATGGCTGAGCCAAGGGCTTATCGGGACTTGTAACAATGACCAGATAAGAACTTTTTAAGTTTTGGAAAAAGGAAAAAGTTGCATGGGGTTAGATCTGGAGAGTATGGTGGGTGTGGCAAGACGGTAACCTCCAACTTAAAAAATTGCTTCACAAGCTCAGATAGGCCAAGTAACAGTCTAATCAATGGATGCACCCTGGTTCACCCCAACCAAAGAAGGCAAAGACTGTTCCACCAGCTGGAAAGGTTATGGTCTAAGTTTTCTGGGATGCTGATGCTATTCTGATGGTAGAGTGTCTCTAAAAGGGGCAAACTATCAATGGTCCATACTGTGCATTGCTTCTGAGGCAGTTATGGGAAAATATTAAACTCAAAATGGAAAACTTTGTAAAGGGATGTTGTTCCACCAGGACAATGCCTCTGTTCACAAGTCTGTTATTGCCATAACTGCCATTAACGATTGTGGCTTTAAATTGATTGAGCATCCACCTTATTCATCTGATCTCACTCCATCAGAATTTCATCTATTTCCAAAACTGAAAATGGCCATTTCCGGTACCCACTTTCAGTCAGATGATGTCATACAAGCAGTGATAGACTTTCTAAACATCAAGAAAAGGTCCTCTTTAAAAGTGGCATCGAGGCCCTTAAACATCCCTGGCAAAAGCATATAGATACTGAAGAGGATTATGTTGAAAAATAATACAATATGTCCACCAAAATTTAAACCTTAGCATATGAGGCTCACAACATATTAATAAGCCCTTGTTCATTGTACATGAACTGATTTAATCTATTGTAATATGACAATGACATATTGTGCATGAACTGGCCAATTTACTTTATTGTATGAGCTAAAGTAATGACACTCCAAATGACTGTAATTATCAGAGACAAATTATAGATATAGTCTTCTTGCACAACTCTCAAATTTGGAGTTTTATAGGAGTTCAGAACAGCTGCTATACATTGTCCTTTTAATAAATTCTACACCTGATACCTGAATTAATCAACAAAGATCCTACCAAATTAAACAAGCACTCTGAGAGTATTGCAGACAATGCAAAGTGTCCTACTGTTAGGATAATTCAGTCAAAAGTAGGTCAAGCAATACAAAACTCAAACTTGATCTGTAACTATGCAAGACAAAAGTCATGTATAAAATTTCATTTGGATATCTTCATCCAGTGTGGAGAAATGTCCAGAAAACCTCAAGCAGAATGACGGACGGATAGACAGACAGCCAAAGAATGATGGACGGATAGCCTCTTTGGCAACCAGTGCAGTAGTACTGAGATATTTGGAAACACATACAATATCATGACTATATAGGAAACAAGACCAAATGAATGCAAGTTATACTGTAGATTTTATTGGTAAATGATTTCTCACACTTTTATCTCTGTAATTATTACATATTATCATCATGTGTAAGTATGTAATGATTTTTTTCTTCACATTTTTGGCTAAATTATCCAAATGTAACTAAAATATTTAAAGGACAATATGATAAGAAGAGTGAAACATATGAGGGATAACTCTTATACAACTGTTGTAATTAGTGCATGTAAAAATTCAAATGCTTACATTCTCTGAAGAGATGGGGGTGAAACTTTTATCATTTAAATCTATATGTAGTGCAATATATTGGAATGTACACCTGTATGTACAAGTTAATTTCATTTTTGAGCAAGATTTTTACAATGTCAAACATGTTCCATGTACAGTATAGTCCCTATAATCCTTAGTCACATAGGAATACAATTATTTGAACATTGACTTCTTTTTCTTACATGTAATCTCCCTGTATGGAAAGGGTATTGATATGCTCAAATATACATGTAAACAGTTTAACAGTAAAATTGTGGAACATTTGGCAAAAGGAAGTGTTTTCATTAATATTATGATTCATGCTTCCACACAGTTTTTTGAAAACTGACATTCCAAAGGTTTTGTACACAAAATTTTTTTACTGCACGGAAGAAGAAGTATATATCACTGTTTGGACTGGTACAGTTATCAAAATGTCAAATATGAAAATCCCAGGCAGCAATAGAGAGAATTTCAAAAAACATTTATAGCCTTGGTATTTTGCAAAAAAAAATTCCTTCATTAAAACTAAAAAGAAACTGGCTTCTAGAGAATTAAGCTTTTGAAGAAAGTTGGCTTTGTATGAAAAACATCGGGATTTTTTTTTTATGAGGGTCGAACTCCCTTTTATCACATGACTGCATGTATACTGAGTTTGCCCTTAAGATTAAATTACTAATTATAATTAATAACACCACAAAGTGGTTAACAGATCCTGTAACAAGATAGGTTATATGACTAAGAACAAAGTGGTATGACATAAAATACAATTTTATTACAATTAATGAGTAACACTGTGTTATAATCTAATTATCTTTATGTTTAGCCAATTTCCATAGAATGAAAAAGTTTCTTCAGTCTAAACATGAATCATATTCAGACCATTCCATACAATAATATACATTTCGATGATGGACTGAATACCTAATCAGCATTCAAAGCACACTGAAATAGCAAAACCGATTTCAAAGCACTTCTTTGTAGATGGAGCAGAGAGCAAAGAAAGTTTAAATATCTTTGAGCCATTTCGAGTATCTTATTCATTAATCATAATTAGTTACACCTAGATTATTTAACAACTGAGGTCATGTTCAGTCAGTGATTAGATGGTTAATTGACAATTATATATCCCTCAAAGATGCCCCATATGACTGATACCATAAAGATGCCAGCTATCAGATTAAAATCATACATGTAATTGCTGATTAGTTCATGATGGAATGCAGTTATAGGGATCAATTTACCCAAACTTCATTTATAGACACACACACACACACACTACACAAGTTTAAGTCAAATCCTTTAAAAATACTCATTAATATAGGTCCAGACTCTCATTCAGAACAGACATTGTTTTATTGCCCATATTGTTATCGATAATTTCAATATGTAAATGTTCTGTTTGTTTTCAGCTTTTGTTGTTTAGTTTTAGTGCTTATTTTGTATTTTTATTTTATTTATTTAGTTTTCACTTCATGTAAATATTCTGTCGACCTGACGATTGACATTTTCATACTGTTCATGTCTTTGGTCATTTTTATACATGTAATCCACTCCATATGCTGATAATTATCTTTTATCTTTGTTCTTTGAGGAAAAGTGCATATGTAAATACTGCATCTTAAAGGAAATTTTGGTTGAATTCTTTAAAAATACTCAATAATGTAGCTCTCTCAGATTTTTTTGTTTTTCACTTGTCTACATCTTTAGCAATGGCATTTCATGCATGATTTGCCAAGAACTTGAAAAGCTTGAAAAAATGAATAAATTCAACAAATAAATGTTATTCACTTATCTTCAGAAAAACTTTTCTGTCCAAATTTCATTCTTTATTGCAATATTTTCAGGAAATTTAAACTATAAATAATTAAATTTGCCATATAGATTTGCCCTCAACTTCTCAAATATGGTTCTCTAATAGTACTATCTGGGGCATAAGTGAAAGTAGTTATGGAAAAATATAATGTACAATTGTTATTTTTGCATTTCGCCAATGATCGTTGTAAAATGAACTTTAAACACCAATTTTTCATATTTTGCTGTTTTGTTTTTTGTTTTGCTAAGACCTCTGGTATTCTAATGTTTCAATTTACTGGAAGTTTCATTATGTCTTCAAAGATGGCGTCAAGTATTGGCGGAAAGATAGAATTTTTGACTTTTTACACGTAAAATCAGTGACATACATCCCTTAGTGGCCCTTTTTTAACTGGAAATTAACCATGCTTACAGAATTTTCACATAGGATGTTATAATTTTCTGAATTCAGGAGACTACAGAATATATTGTCAAAATTTCGTATCTGCATGTGCATTGAGTAGAATGGTTTGTGCACAAGGTTTGAAAGTAGTGAAGTTAAGAGAAATGTAACTAAAATTTGTTATACTTAAAAATAACAACAACAACAACAACAAAAATCAGGATGAACCATGTCCCATGTCTATAAATGTTTCAATTTACAAAAGGAATTAAAATTTGGACTTAATTTTGTAATTTTTATCTGTTCTAATGATTTTACTGATCGCTCACTGAAATTTCCAAGGGAAGACAACTCTTGCAAGCACAATTTGAAACTGATTTTAGTTACAATTTCTGTAACTCAAATCAGTTACACCTCTACTGTCAGAGAAAATGATTAAAATATTGAGTATTTGCTTGATTTTTGGAGTGCAGTGGGGCTTACACACCATCATCTAAGGTAATTAAACAATGTGAGCAGTCATAGACTTTCAAGAACATCACAAACCATTTACCACATCACAATTACAACAAAGAAAAAAAAATTTATCCCTCCCATGAAAAACTCAGAAAGAGACACACTGTGAAACTGCTAGCCTTTTAAATATAAAATGTAAACCCAAAATGGTTTATCACTTACATAAATTTTCTCAGATTTGATAGTGACTTGCAAGTAATTGTATATCATAATCATTGACTGGAGTCAGAAAAAGTGAAACCAAATCAAGTTTGTATTAATTGATCATCATCCCATCACAACATGTATATCATCAATAATGCAACCAAGATTGCATTTATTACCTCAAAATGTTAAATAGACATTGAAATATGAAAAATGCAGGCATTGTCCACACCCCATTTGCATTATTTGATGGAAATAAGTTGACATATATACATATATATAGAAAATGGTAAGTGCAGCGAACTCTAATGGTAATGTGTGTAAGAGAAAATAAGTCAAAATAAGCAATGAAAGTTGACATAGTATCCAAGGTTCAATACTAAGCACATCCAATCAACATAGACTAGTAAAATCTTGGTCCAGTTTTTTTTCATGGTATCCTGACTGGTCATGCCAAAAAATCACAGACAACATTAATGTTCACAATAACTTATATATCATATTTCACTCAAATCTATTCCAAAAATTTTCTTTATCTCAACCTGGATGCTACCATCTCGATCCCTTCAAACAAAGTCTTTGCCGGCTGTGCAGGCCTTCACATACTTTGCCAAAACCTCTTATCACTATGATCAAACTCATAATTAATTTATTTGACATCAATATTGAAGTATTTGATTTACCACAAAGAGCAATCAAAGGCCTGAAGGGCCAAAAAGACGTTGAGTGTAATATCATATACATTATAGGGTTCTCAATAAATTCAGTGGGCTGGTAAATTAGAGAAAGTAAGATAAGAAATGTTTGAGTGTCGTAGGAGACATTTCCTCCTGTTTAAGTACATAAATAAAACATTACAGTTATTTGTAAAATGTCAGCAAACTGTGTTTAATTTACATAAAAAGAAATAAAGAAGAGAGCTTGGGCTGAAGTTACTTACCCTAACAAGTTCATACATGTGCCCTCCTCTTGCTAGGTAATATCCCCTAAAGACTAGTTACTTTACAAAAACTATAATTAATAACTTCAAATTGCAGATGAAAAATGCTGAAAAAATATAACTGCTTCAGAGTGAGACTACTTGTTTATAGAAGTTATGTCTTCTGTTCATGTATGATGTAACAATTATATGGTATTAAGTCTCTGTTTTCAATAATGTCTAACAATTCAAAAGTTCAATGTAACATGTAGAAAGGTTATTGGAATTCTGAACAAGACTCAATTCCCAATGAATGCTACATAGCCTGGGTTTCTTTGAAAAATAACCTGTCAGTTTTGTTGCGATGCACACGCTACTTTTGTTTTGCTTAATTGAGAATTGGGATCAGGATTACTGAAAACAAAACCGGATATAGTCTTTTTGTTTTTGTACTAGGAACCGAACCATGACAATGTGCAATCCAATTTAGTATTTATCTGTCTCTACTGATCTGAAATAGGGATTTTTGGTGAATCTATGAAACTACAGATATAAATGAAAACCAAATTTGAGCAGGTGATTTAGTAAGTACTTAATGATATCATGCAACACAAATTTCGAGGAGAAATCTGTTTTGTAGTAAATCCATCTGCGAATAATGAACTTTTCTTGCCAAACAATCATTATTTAAATATTGAACAAAGATGCAAAAACAAACAATGACATCAACAACGGAAATGGTATTGTGCCTTTCAAATACCAATTAAATTCAATGTTTCAAAGTCTTGAATCACAAGAAACATTCAATATCAATAGGCACTATTTGATTTCGTCCACTGAGATGAGAAAGGCGGTGTGGAGGCAAAATCTGCATGATAACTAAAAGGCTCTCAAGCAAGCTTGATGCCTTCAAAACAATTAATAATTTCAAATTTTCATATGTGAATATTTTGAGATGGGTTTTGTTTGCTATTTCATATGTTTCATTGTTGTTGATATCAGGGAAGCTAAATATGACATTACAATACACTGTTTATTTTAAAGTTGCTTTGTATTTGCCATGTTGAATAAATAAGCAGGTCAAATGTCCTAAAGTCATGTTGCAAGATGACAACTGTCTATACATGCTTGGACAACTTTGGAATTTTCTGATTCTACGGGCCTGATATAGATAAATCTATACATAAAAGTATACACTGGCTATGTTCGCCCCAATGGTAGCACCATAAACATATTAAGTCTCTTTTTTTAAAATCCAAATAGCTATAATATCAAGCTACTTTGCTCATTCAAGAAATTGTGCTAAACCTCGATCCTGACCACAGATAACCCAGCCACCTACCCACCCCACCCTCCCCCCCAAAAAACTGCCTTCATAATGATTTACCTCCCAACAACAACATTTTACTTGCGTCACTTGACATTCTTTATAGCAAACAAAAGTACATATCCAGAAATTGTTACTGACAAGACAAGTTTCTGTGTCCCTCTAAAGCAGTAAGGCAGTCAGTGTAGCACCAACAGCTACAGTCTACAGAGGATTCATGAAGTCTGGCCTTACCTTCCTAATATGGAGTAGTTTATCAAGATTTAAGGATATAATTGACGGAACTTACATATTACTTACTTGAAACAAGCTGTTTGCCTCTTTCAATCTGAAATGCAATCTCTTCAACCTTAAGCCAATAAGTGTTATTGTGTTGCTCTGAAGTGGTTGTTTTAAACGGAAACGGGAAGTTGGCAGAGATGAAATCTCGAACCCGATGAGATATCGGTCAGAGATGTTCCTAGTTTATCGGCACACCCATTAGGATGCAAGCCTATAGAAAGCTTGAAGCAAAACTTCCGTTGATATATTTTGTACAGCGATTGTTATTGAATCGATGTAACTTAACAAACTTCATGTCTTTAATTGATCGAAGGAATAACCAGACTGGATAAAAGTTCTTGGATTGTAAACAAAAGGAAGCTGGCCTTTGTTGTAGCTGCATCTGCCAGTTTTTAACAACCCCCCCCCCCCCCCCCCCTCATTCTAAATGAGTGATCTGAAAGATTAAAATGTTCGGATGAGGGATTATATATTGATTTTAGAAAAACAAAACTAAAAAAAAAAATAAATAAATAGATAAACTAAAAAACAAACAAAACAAACAAACAAAAAATTTAAAACACATACACACACACATATACACAAAAACCAAACAAACAAAAAACAAACAAATCAAACAAACAAGGCCATTAGGTAACTGAATTTCAAGACAAAGGATGGGTTCAATTATTTTTAAATGTAAAATATTTTCAATTAAAATGTGAATTCCTTTAATTAATTACAATTACAACGTTTTTCAATAGTAACAGAATACGTTTCAATTAATTTGAATTCAGACACGTAATACATACAATATGCGTGTAAAAATATACATGACTGTGGCATACAACAACAAAGAGCTTGTCTTAGTAATCTCGGTCCGTGGGGATCCGGATTAGGATAGGTCCTCAGTACCTAATGAGAGGCGCCCTAAGAGGCGACTAAATAGGACGGTCCTTCGAATGAAATTACAAAAACTGAGGCCCCGTGTCACAGCAGGTGTGGCACGATATAAAGATCTCTCCTTGTTCAAAAGCCGTAAGCGCTGAGCCCAGTATAGGTCTAAAGTTTGCAACCCTTCACCGGCAGTGGTGACGCCTCCATATGAGTGAAACTGTAGCTTAGATTTTGTGTCAACACAAAAACATTTAGGAATTATTTTTTCACATGATTTCAGCTGGTCAACATACATTGATTCGCTATTAGCCAGTGCGAATAAGAAACTGGGGTTGCTTAAAAAATTAAAATTTAAGGTCAGCGCCTAAGACTTTATCCCTTTTATACACTTCTTTTATAAGGCCATCTCTGGAATATGCATCTGAAGTATGGGGTGGGTGTTCAAATCAAGACTCTGAAAAGCTAGAAAAATTACAGCTAGCAGCTGCAAGGATAGTCACAGGCCTTACTTCGTTGGCATCACGTGACTCACTCTATTTCGAAACTGGGTGGGAACCACTTATTGTCAGAAGAAGGGTCAAATTAAAAACAATTATGTATAAAATTTATCATAATATGGTACCAGATTATCTTCAAAATATTTTACCAAGCATACGGTCACACGAATCAAATTATGTCACAAGACAATCGCAAAATTATAGTATTCCCAAGTGTAGATTAAATATTTATAAGTCATCCTTTGTACCTTTAGCGATAGACGAATGGAATTCAGTACCGATGGAAATAAGACAATCAAGTTCTATAAATTCTTTTAAACAAAGTCTACATGTACCAATAAAACCTCGACCCTATTATTTTTCGCATGGAGAACGCTATTGGAATATAATCCATACAAGGTTAAGGCATAAATGTGCATTGAATAATGATTTATTCAGATGTAATATTATAGATAGTCCTCTATGTTCATGTGGAAAAACAGAGGACGCATACCACTTCTTTTTTTCTTGTACTAAATATTCTGCTGCAAGAAACGATTTATTCAATGCTGTTTTTAAAATGGATAATTTGCATATTGTGGATACACATGTGTTACTATGTGGAGACAACTCTATTAGTATTGATGACAATGAAAAACTATTTTTTAATGTACAATTGTTTATAAAACGATCTGGTAGATTTTGATGTCAAATCTGTTTTACATTTCATATAAACAATATTGTAACTTTTGAATAAGTATATCTACTGTAAGAACTTTCATTGTAGCTTTATATTGAAATGACCTTTGATACCATTGCATGTAATTAGTTATAAAACTTTATGTTTGTCATTAATTGTTACATAGGAGAAGGTGTTCTAAGTTTTAATAACTTGTACCTGATCCTTTTGTTATTAACATCTTGACAATAAAATATGTTCAAATCGAAATCGAAATCGAGTGAAAAATTCTTGAGCGGGACGTTAAACAAATAGTTAAGACAACGAATAGTGGCCAATCTCGTAATTCCTATAGAAAATACAAATCAGATAGATGGGCAAACACGGACCCCTGCACATACCAGAGGTGGGGTCAGACGCCTAGAATGAATAAGCGTCCGCTGTCGACTAGTCTCACCCACTGTGAGCCCTATATCTTAATCAGGTAAACGGAGTAATCCGCAGTTAGAATCCGTGTGCTGAAAACGGCCTAACAACCGGCACGAAACACGTCATACAGCATTTTGCCTAATGGAATATTGTATTGGCAAACTAGATCGTTAAAATGAGCATAGAATTTGCAAAATGCTGACTTAAGAGGAGACTATTGAAACACATGTAACATCAACTTGTTTATCAGTAGCTTGTCTAGATTCAAAAACTGATCATATGCAAAACAAGCTCTTGCGTAAAAAAAAGTTGAAAGAAGTAAACGCCATATGCAGGTGATAATGGAATATTGCTACATAGGCAAGGAAAGTTTATGATGGGGAAAATGAAATCATCCCACTTGTCATAAAGTTGAGTTGCCAGTTTGCTGTCAGCATCTATTTTCAATAGAATATCTAAGTACCAAGCAGATCTCGAAGATTCTGTGGTGTATTTTATTTCAAGTTCACTGGGATACATCGAATCAATATATGAATGAAAATGATCATTGTTGATAGATACAACGTCGTCAATATACCTAAATGTCGAATTGAAGGCCACAGAAAATGATTTATTCTCATGTAGAAGATTTTGAATGAATTCTCCTTAATGAGAATATAAAAATAGATCAGCCAACAAAGGAGCACAATTCGTGCCCATGGGAATTCCAAAAGACTGTTGGAAGAACTGATCACCAAAGACTACGAAGATATTGTCAATGAGGAACTCTAGAATCTTTTTAATATCAACTTCAGAGTATTTGTGCGTGGAACCAGAGTGGTGTTTAACAAAATATTTTTTAAATGACTGATCACTAGATGTGAATATTTCTTTTTACCATTTTCGTTGAAGAAACAAATGTCTATGCTATCAAAAAGTCTAGTCTTTAATTCATCGTGAGATATGGTCATGTAATGAGTTGTAATCCCATACGTTTTAATGTTGTTGATTTGAGAAAATTTTGCGATTTCAAATTTACTAAAAAGTTCTTTAGGATTTTTTTTTTTTTAGAATCCACATTTGATTTTCACCACTTCTGGCAAATGCAGTGGCATAATACGATTTATGTTCTCCTTTACAGCAATTAATATTTTCGTGAGGAGTAAAGATAGTGGTTTGGTAAAACATTTACTAGATCAAGCAATGTAAAAGTTTTTGTGGAGTTTGGGAATCCAGTGACAACTCATATTCATCTACTCCATTGACCGGGATATTAAATGTATTTGAATCTGAAGCATAATTTTGAAGAATTTCATTTTACTCCATATAACTATCCCAGTAATCTCGACAAGATTCGCCGAGGCCGGAAGAGGCGTCGATCCAAATATCTAGCCTCGACGAATCTTGGTGAGATTATTGTCGTATAATTATCAGCTTTTCTGTGACAGAGGTACATTCAGTATTCTAGATTATTGAAGCTGTAAAGAAACTTGAGAACGGTAAAGCCTGGAGTTTTAACAATATATTTAATGACCTAGCAAATGAACATATTTCGTCAACCTTAATGGTCTTCTACCGCAGAGAGAACGTTTTTTCATTATAATATGATAGCGCTCTGGTCCCGGGTGAGCGGTTGGTAGGTTTTATTATGCCTATCTATAAAAATAAATGTAACTCCATCTAACTTGAAAATTACCACCCGGTAACATTGCAGAGTCTAGGGGTCCGTGTTTTACCCTACTCTTACTTTGGCACTCTTTATAGGAATTATGAGACTGATCACTGTTCGTTATCTTCACTTCTCCATGTACATTGAGTAAGTGTTCGGAAACTTGTATAGAACTCTATCTTATCAAATAAAGTCAAGCTGGATTCATTTTCTACTCTAGACAATAATTCACCTTTACACTGTCTTTCTAACATGCAAATTTAAATTTTGCAGCCCTTCGCCGGCAATGGTGACGTCTCAATATGAGTGAAAGATTCTCGAACGGGACGTTAAACAATATATAATCAATCATAAAATCTAACATACAAATGACAAGCAAGAAAAAAACTTAACTGCGTTTTTATCGACTTCAAGCAGATTTCAACACTGTATGGAGAAATGGGTTGTACTATTAATTAATACAGACTGGCATCACTGGTAACTGTTTTATGTGCACAATGTATGATCATTAAGATCGAAGGCATGTCTAACATGTGTAATATAATGTAGGAGTGCGTCAAGGCGAAAATTTGTCGCTAGTTTTGTTTTCCTTGTAAATCTATGACTAAGAAAATTGCCTTGTTGATGATATTCTAGTTGTTTACATTGGTCTATATACATATAACTAGTGCAATAAAACAGATTTACATTTGTATCAGACTTTTTCGTATGTTAAATTATTCTACGCTGATAAACTTCAATTAAGACAGAATCAGAAGATGATCTGCAAAATTGGGTGATTGAATGAGAAAATATTCCAAAGATACGGAGACGTTTAAGTGTCTTGTTTTATTCACTAAACATCAACATGTCGATATCAAGAACTCGGTATGTCGCTGAATTTAATAATTAATCGATTTTTTTTTTTTACCTCAGTAAGTCTTCATCTTGCTGCACTGAACAATTCTTTTTTTTCGTTTTGGTTGTAGATAAATCAGCATAGTGACTTGCAGCCGTCGACAAATAAGTCATAATAATCATAACTGTCGATCTGGTTATTATACTACTTTTGAAAGATGAAATAGGGTGTAAATCGCCGAAAAAACGCCAACAAGAAGTAAATCTTATGCTCTAATTGAATATTAAAAAAAAAACTTTGACGATATCTTATTTATTCAATCACAGGACTTAATGAAATCAGCTTTGAATTTTGCAAATATTTTCAAGTCAAGATCGCTTTCATTCAGTCGGTGGGCTGATTAAATGAGAAAATATCGTCAAAGGTTATTTACTTTGAGCATAAGATTGTAACAATTATTATTATTATATCATAAAATTGACATCTTGTCGATATCTTTTCGGCGATGCACACCATATTTCAAAAACTGGTTTGGATTTCTCAAAGGACATCTCACGTTTTCCATTCGAAAGTGCCCTTAGAAATCGAAAAAATAAAGTTATTGTAATAAGGTTATTAACTTTATGGTATGAATCATTAGTTTGTTAGGCATATGGAATTTTCTTCAAAATGATAAAAAATATTAATAAACAGACGATATTTGGGGTAAAACGATGAATTTTATAATGGAAGTCTATGGAAACAGGAAAAGTTTTTTGTAGGGTCTCCCCCCCCCCCCCCCCCCCCCCCCCCCCCCGTGATCAAGATTTTCCCTTTGCATGATAACTAGAATGAACAATATACACAACATATCAAAACGGCTTTCTTGATCACGGGGGGGGGGGGGGGGGGGGGGGGGGGACGTACTTCTATAGCCGAAAGAAATTGCAAATCAGAGGAAATTCGAACCAGAGTACACCTTTTCAAATAGATTTACAGTTATATCGATCTCTGGGCAATAAACCGAGGTTAAACCAATTATTACGTATGTTTATATCTTTTGGGGGATCGGGTGACATAAAATATGAGAGGATTTAGCCAATCGGCAGTGAAATTCAACGTGCCAAAGGACACAATTTTTATCTACTTTAGAAATATCGGGGATAAGACTTTCTTTTGTTACACCCTGTAGCTTTTCCCTGGCCAATCTCGAACGACATTTACAGCATAAAACACATCCTGCATATGCATTTATATTTCTATTTTGTAAATAAGAAATATGCCAAGAGTGAGACTGTTCATTTAAAATAACCCGGCTATTGTACGATTTTTTTTTTACTTTTTTGTGTTGTAAGAACAGAACACACACTTGTCCGACATTTTGACAGCAAGTATAGCATGACGTGAAACACGTGGTATTTCAATGATTGACGCCGATTTAAATGTAATCAAGAAAGGTAAGTTGACGAGGTAAAATAGGCGTACAGTACGGTACAAAAGCTACGGCCCCATAATTTTTCATTTCATTAAAAAGTTGGAAAAAACCACACATGATGTTCGAAATTAAATTTTAGTGATATTTTATAGTGATAAGCATGTTTCCTGGGTGAACTGGTTAAAAAAAAACTTTTGGAAACGACGAATTTTACCGCTTCAGCCATTGAAAATTTTGGCACTCTTACCCTCATTCTATCTGCATAATTGTTAAAATTAGTCACTGACTATGGTAAATTAAAGTCGTACCTCGTCTTAAAGATTAGATTTATTAATAAAACCTGTATTTTGTATGATTTACACGATATAACGTACCAAAATTCATACTTCAAAACAGGGCAGATAACGTATGAAAACGTGAGATGTCCTTTTGATTGCTCCAATAAAAGAAAATTCAAACTCAACTTTGAGATTTTTTCGAGATATCCAAGTCTGAGGTAAAGTTACTTAGGACCCCCACCCCAACACACACACACACACACACACACACACACACACACACACACACACACACCATGAATTGTAAATAGTTTAGATACCCCTGTCTTCTCTACATACACATGATGCGGGTGAATTAATTCCATAGCGTTGGTTGACGTAGGTGAAATATATTTTTAGCTGGTTGAGAAATCTAACGAGCGCTGTACACACGCTAATTTACACCCACCCACCCTTCACGTTCAACTAATACTGTATCAAATATTCGATAGTTATCGAATGCATTTGTGAAAAGGTTTAAATTGTTTGTACAAAGTTATCTTACATAGTAACCGAATGCATGGCCGCGCACTATGCTTAAATTTGTACAGAGTTCTCAAGAATGAAGCAAAAATGGTATTTGTTTACAATGTTTAATAATGCGCAAGTCTTGGAGCATTTACCCATAATTAGTGTTGTTATGATTTGAATCGGGTTATTAGATATTTTACTTTCGTTTGAGATTGGTCGAATTAGAACATAAAATGTATAATATTAACAATTTGCTTATTTTTTTTAAGTCGAGCATGATAAAAGCACACCAACTTTGAAATCTGGTATTCCAGTCGAACACGATATTTAGAGCTTTCGTCAATTTGACCTACATTGTAAAGACACAACCTTGGTCGTTTATGGCAGTGTTCTGAATACAAAGATTCCTTTTGACTGATCTGAGGTGAGAAATGTTTATGTTAATTTTTTTTTCATAGATTCTCTCTGGAAAAAAATTGCAATTTTCTTAAAGATATTGTAGATATCATTGTATAAATGCACGGATAGTGTGTGCTTTAAATTGCTGGTATTCTTGCAGCAATCCCCACCGAGTGTGTCTTATCAGTGCTGTGCATGTCAGAATTCCCCTGCTTGGCGGGTGAAGGTCGTTCGTGCTGGGATTGGGTTCATTCTATCTCTCCAGACTTGTCTGAGGTTTATTAAGGTAAGAGTGCGGTTTGTCTCTTTGTATTATGTACCTGCACGTGTTTATAGCCAACATTGACTTATGGGTGTTAACATAGTGTGGTTTAATCATGCTAAGTGTTGGTATTCTGAAAACCGTGTACATTGTGCATGCATCTTATACCAGCTGAGGTGTTTTCAGTAATTCAGACATACCAAATATCGATCATCGAGGTTGATTTTTTATCGCGTTCAGTAGTGAGCTCGAGGTTTCTCTGCTTTCAACATAGTACGCACCATAATGAAAATGCATGCATGTATTTTTCGTTAATTTACAATAAATTATAAATATTTTATGGTGACATGCACTTATCTGAAAAAAAAACAACTTTCTGTTTAGTTATATGGAAAAAGCGCCAGTTCGTTTTCGAGAACATATTGAATTCTGAATGATCAAATGGGATCGGGCACAAGTTCTTTAACGCATGACACTGAAAACTAATTCAAATTACAAGTATGGAAAACTTGCACTAAACAGAACACTAAATTCTGCATTCCATACGTTATATTTAATCTCTCTCTCTCTCTCTCTCTCTCTCAATACAGAACACTAAATTCTGCATTCCATACGTTATATTTAATCTCTCTCTCTCTCTCTCTCTCTCTCTCTCTCTCTGTGTGTGTGTGTGTGTGTGTGTGTGTGTGTGTGTGTGTGAATATTAAAATATTTCTTTTAAAAAATATACATGTATGAATTAGATGAAATAAACACTAATTCCCAGTTTAACAAAATAAACTATCAACCCAAAGTAATACATACATTTTTAATATTAACGATTTGTTATTTTTCAGTTTTAAAAATACTTCATTTCCAGTGGTGGGTCCAAGATTTCCGAAAAAGTGGGGGGGGGGCATGTGAAAGTTAAGTATTAAACAAAGTACTGGGCCATTTTGAGTGTCAAATCTGGAATTTTCATTTGTATATACCAGTAATACATTGAAAAAAGCCCCCCCCCCCCCCCCCCGGTCCCCCCCTCTAAATCCACGCACTGATATTTTATCGCATGCTTAGTATATAGTACTAAAATGTGTATACTGTTATGAATCGTGCCCGAATATGTTTCATTAATCCCAGAAGATATTAATACCCCCGGAACAAAGTTGAAGAGGGGTATACTTGAATAGGTTGTCCGTCCGTATGTAGACGCAATGGTTTCCGGACTCAATAGTGTTATCCATTTCACCAAGAGTCACCATATCGCACATATAGACTACCCATGGGACGAAGATGATTCCTATCGATCAATTTTAGAGTCAAAAGATCAAAGGTCAAGTGTACTGAATATTGATATAGCAAAATGGTTTCCGGGCTCTTATATGTTATCCCTTTCACTAAGAGTCACCATATCACACATATGGACTACCCATGGAGCGAAAATGATCCTTACCTATTTTTAAAAGATAAATCAAAGGCCTTCAAAACTGTAAATACAAATCAGTAATGAATTGTTGGTGCTAGAATATCTTAGAATATCTACATGTACAGCCAGAGTTCCTATTGTAGTTGGATATTTCGTTTTGCTGTATCTCCTGCCATTGATGAGAAGACTAGGTAGATTCCAGAGAGTATAACCAGAGACACGTGACAGTTGAGAGTTGCGTGACGTGATAACTTTTGATACTTCCTGTGTATGAACCAAACTAAACTAATAAAAAAAAACCTGAGTATGACACATTATAAAAGTAAGCATTGATGTCACCTCGTAGAGTATTGTATGGATCTACAAAAGGTATAGATCATCAAAGTATGTGTACAAGTAAATGTACAGATATTGATGTCTGCTAGTCAGAGGAAATTAAATAGAAGTACAAATAAATACATTGATTAGCATACTGTAAAGTTTAGGTGAATTTGGTGAAGTGTTTTGATATTAATCGTTTCACTCACTTCGTAATTTGAGTATCATCATCCGGGTCCTGAGTGAGGACACCTTACTAGATGCAGGCCATTTATCGATCAAATAATAATCTATGTCATTTTATTTCAACGAAAAGGTGCAGGTGAAGATAACGAATATTGATCCATCTCATAACTCCTGTAACGGACTGTATTTTTACAAGTTATTTCATGTAAAAATACCTACAGCACGGCTTGCATGCTTTTAGACTCCTCCTTTTTTTTCTAGCTCCTATCAAAATGTTCAGGACCCCTGCTCATCACTATTCCTTCAAAGGGAATAAGACTTTTTGTTCCAAATATAACTCTGATGAAAATCCCCATGAATATGATTCATCAGACGTCGGAGTGCTCTTCTACTATAGGAGTCAGGTTTTCTAACAAGCAAATACATACCATTGATCTTTGGAAATCGTTTGAACAATTAAAAAATTAGTCGGAAGAATTTGATAAATCGTTCGAACAGTGGCGGATTTAGATGATTGATTGTTTTCCGCCACACTCAGCAATTTTTCAGTTATCTGGTGGCGTCCAGTTTTTATTGGTAGAGGAGAGAACCCTGATACAATCTATTTCGGGAAGAGACCACCGACCTTCCGAAAGTAAACTGGCAAACTTTCTCATATAGATCGGCGCGAGAGAGATTTGAGCCCGCGCCGACTAGAGGTGAGAGGCATTGTGATTTTGAGCGCGATGCTCAAACCACTCGGCCACGGAAGCCCCATTTAGCGGTCGAGAGTACGAAGTTGCAACCCCTCACTTGCTTGAATATTTTAAACAAAAATTGTCATGTATGTTTTTGTTGTTCTCATTTTGAAGTCTTTAACTCTCTCCCCCCTTTTTTTTTTGGGGGGGGGGGGGGCTAGATCACAGGCATTTTGGGGCTTGGATCATTATCATTCCACCCACCCCCCTCTCTCTCTCTTACCTGTTTTTACTAATACATGACAGAGACGAAAAATAACAGTTTTTGATGCTTTTTAATGTATATTTGCAAACCATAAGAAAAAAAAATTGTGTCTATCCCAGATCAGAAAAAAATTCAGGGGATAAGGTGGGAGGGGGATGATCATGATCCATACCACATGTGCCTATGGGTAAGATACAAACTTGGGCCCCAATCCCTTTTGAAAAATTGATAAACTGTTAGAAAATGTGTAAAAAAGTTCAAATAATTTATGATATTTACAAAATGTAAAACACTATCAAGATAGATGTTAAATTCAAACCATTCATATATTAATATAGAGAACGGATTATTGAATTGTTGATCTAACTAAAATGTGGTATGCAACAGCCAAGTAGCATCGTTTTTCAAAGGACGTGGCTATCGGAGAAGATGACTTTACAACTGATTGAAGGTGGAGTGGTTGGGCCATCTATCACTTCAGTGTTCAGTCAAGCAGTTCCAGGATACAGCCTGGACCATTCCATACTGCTATCAAAAATGTAGTGAGAAAGGTTCAGTCCATATATTACTTTTTTAAAAAAACTATTGACGAAACTGTACAACGATTTCAAAACCCGTTTGTACTATTTCATAAATCATACATACAACTTTTTAAATCACTCTTAAAACTAACAATTTAACAAATCGCGCAAATGGACTCATCATAACGTTAAATGTATACATTTATTAAAACATTTAGGTAAATCGTTCAACAGATTTATGAAATTGTTTAAACTATCTAAGAAATAGTATACTGATTTTTTTATTTTATTTTTCCGAAGTTATCCAAATGTCACAAATACGCTGCCGTATGTAGCGCCCCAGATTGTCAAGTCGAAGGTATTTACATTATAATTAATTGTTGTGTTTTTCTTCTTGTTGTGTACTTGAATATACAAATAAAAAATTGGCTTCTTATGTAATGTGTGTATTGGGTAAGGACTATAGACTAACGAGGGTCTACGGAGGCGTCAAACTCGTTATAGTGTCATTTCTCCGGGAATACTTTCCTCTACGAATGATATACTGGAGTTGCAGCGTAACGGAATATACTGGGCTGACCGGAGCTTGGAGTGGCGGATCAAGCCCCCAATCCTTGAATACATAAGTAAGACAAATAACGAAGGAGGGGGATAGGTGTGAATGGGATAACACATAATAATTCTGTTATCAGAAAAAAATTGAGGCATTCCAGACGCCTACCTGAGTTATCACATGTCCACTGATAACAGATATTGGAAGGTCTGGCCCTCACATTTGTCGGGTAGACGACAGTGCATTGACAGGTAAAACCTAAGTTAGTCTGGTAAAACATAAGTTGATCCGGAACTAAGAAAAAGGAAATTGTGACAGATTACGTCACCGACTGGACGAGCTCTGCATCGCGTGACTGTTGCATTACTCAGAATCACATTTGTTTGATCGTTTCAGGTCTCAGAAAAATGACATACCAGATCAGCAGGATCGTAAGTAGATGCTTATTAGTTTGTAATTGGATGAGAAGTAAAATTATCTTTGTAAATTATCACTGTAAAAATGTATTAGCACAACTAGTGAGTAAAACATGAAATGCTCGTGCAAGAGGTAGTCGAAAGGGTTACAAGACGACACGACTGTCCTTAAAATTGCGTGGGCATTACCTGGTGACGTTTGATGTGTGCATTTATTTATGTATTCATCAGCTTTTACCCGCATTTCTACCCGTTATGTTAATACTTGTACAGGTTTCTTGCATGGTTTTCGACTGTGCACGTTAGACAATGCTTGTACACTCTTTTCAGTTTTTGCGACTTATTGGGATAAAAAAAAAATCATCAGATCAATGCTGATTGCTACATGTATCACGTGGAATGCGTAGGGAAGATTATAACCGATATCAGTTTGAGATGTTTGTAAATTCCACTTCAAGGCTTATATTTGTTTACGAAAGATCTGAATATGCAACAAATTGTAAGTGTTGACTTGTTATAAATGAGCAGGGACGTGAAAAAGGCCACTTAAAATCTCTAGCGACAAAATAATGGAGTTATGATATATCAATAAACTCTTTGCTAAGTAGACATTTATATTTGTAAAAGAACAGCATATTCGTTGGCAAATGTGATACAAGTGGGAGATGCACAGACTTGCAGGAAATTATGTACTTATCACCCCAGGATACACGGGCGTGGGCAGGAGATTAACAGGATCCACCAATGAAAAAGCGCATGACCTCACAAAGATTAGGTCTCCATATTGACAAAGGGGTAACCGATATAAATTTGAAGTTCATTCAGCTTTTAAAAATCGATCGATATGAGTCAAACAAACCATATTTCGGGAATAACAAGGATTGCCCTTTATCTCGGTCTAGGCGAGTTTTCTCTTCACATATCAACTATATATGATCCAGAAGTATTGGTCACGATTGCCAGAATACACATTCCAAGGAAGAACCATTGAGAATAGCCAAATGACCGGCCATTCATCATCTTTATCGTGCCTGTTATAAACGTGTAAAAGCAATCTTATGAATGAACAACGCCCTTGAGATGTGTCAGACATCGAGAACGGCCCGAATTAATTAACAAATCCCCCGGACTCGAAGATCGTTTTTTTTTTTTTTTATCAGGAGTGTATTTAATGAGATCTCTTTTGCTGATAAACAATTCAAATTAATGTTTATTATTTTATTTACATGTACTACACATAATAGTTATAACTATATGTCATATCTCTCGTCTAACAGTTATCCCATGGGGATCCGGGTTAGAATAGATCCTCAGTACCCATTGCTTGTCGTAAGAGGCGACTGAATGGGACGGTCCTTCGGATGGGACCGCAAAACCCAAGGTACCGTCTCACAGCAGGTGTGGCACGTAAAAGATCCCTCCCTGCTCAAAGGCCATAAGCGCCGAGCATAGGCCTAAATTTTGCAACCCTTCACCGGCAATGGTGACGTCTCCATATGAGTGAAAAATTTTCGAGCGGGACGTTAAGCTTTATATAATCAATCAATCAATCGTCTAACAGTTGTATTATATTGTCCAATGTAAAACTTAAAACCTTCTTTGAAAGCAGCTTGAATCTACACTATGGTGGCGAAGCTGGCATGTTAATTTGTTGTAAAATTGTAGCCTGAAATCCATAGATCCACCTGTTGGAAGAATCTTTGATTTGCAGCACAATGTTCTGTGCACGATTTGGTTTTATATCTCTGTATTCTTATATCATCACCGTAAAATCTTAATATAAATATTAAAACATCTTAACTTCACCATTCCCGGTGTTTGGGGGTGGGGGTGTTCTACAGCTGATTAATTTGCAGAAATTTGAAATTACTCTAAAAGTGTGCTAAGTTGTAGTCCACAGCGTAACCTTAAAAAGGACGGGTATGACATTAAAATTTAGCCGTACATCAAAATAGGTACATTTTACTGCACCCCCCCCCCCCCCCCCCAATAACTACCTTACAAAGTTTGTGTTTTATTCCACAATAAAATTGAAAGTAGTTTTATTCCAGTCCCGTCAGAGAACTCTTCCTGTTATAGAGCATATATTAATATTAGTATAATCAATTTTTCAAAAATAAATAAGTACACCATTGGATGTTTAAATGGCAGTAGAAACAAAGGCAAATCAATAATGTATTTCCCTGTTGATAAAATGTAAATGTCTACATTAAATAAGTATTAATCATTTCAACATCTACTGCCCAAATAACAAAACGTTTGCAGAGAATTTATCGTGTGTTACACAATTAGTGTACATAACGTTCGGTATTAACTTATATGCACAATGCACTTGTATAAAAACAATTTCAATAACAGATCTATTTCACACTAGCTGCACTGTTTCCAGGTACTTGGCGTAGTTTAGACCGTGTTTAGAGTCACTGATTAAGTGATATTTTGCCTGTCTTATTATCAATTTAATCAACATACAGATGCTACAGATAAACCACGTGGAGGATATCAATCATTGAAAAAAAAAAATTTTGTGAAGACTTTGTTTTTTACCTTCCATGGAAATCTTGTATGCACTGCTTACGTTCATCATTTTTATCGCAGTGGATCACATTCGTGAACCTGACCCGCTAAACACATGTTGCCGCCCCACCCTAACGTACAGATTACATACAGTACAACAACTACTGGTACTAACATACAGATCACATACAAGTCTGGGGGGACTCCGTGGCCGAGTGGTTAGAGCATCGCGCTCAAAATCACAAGGCCCCTCACCTCTAGTCGGCGCGGGTTCGATTCTCGGTCACGCCAATACATGTGAGAAAGTTTGCCACTTTACTTTCGTAATAGTAAAAATGTAATTGTACTTAAAAGATTATGCAAATTTTTAATGACCATAAAAGAGAGGGCATGTCCTCCGTGTTAATTGCATGCTATGTATACTCAATATTGCTTTCTGTATCATTATTTCTCTACAATACACGTGTTGTATTTATTTGAGAATAAAATGTTGTTGTTGTTGTTGTTGTGTGATGGAAAGATAACTCCGTGTGATGGAGGGATCACAGACTGGTGGATTGATTGTTTTGTTGCTTTCC